>JAKOGI010004171.1:0-32243 GCA_029747015.1 Carnegiea gigantea
AAACTGAGAAAAAAATTCTCAACAGAAAGAGGAGATGAAGAAAGATCGAGGACTTGCCTTAAAAGCACAAGAAGATGATGATTCTGATCTTGAGGAAGAAGAGATGGCTATGATGACTCGAAAGTTCAAGAAATTCTTCAAGAAAGTCAAGGAAAACAACAAAAGGAAGGATTTCAACAAAACCAGAAACACCCCCGAGAACAGTTTACCGGGTGTTTCAAATGTGGCAAAACAGACCACATAGTGAAAAACTGTCCCTTACTTCGAGAAGAGCAAGAGCACGAACACCCTAGGAAACAAGGCAGGAAACAAGTTGTAAACAGTTCAGGAAAACGATTCTCGAAAGCAATGCTTGCTGCTTGGGGTGATTCTTCTGAAGATGAAGAAGAGTATGAAACTGATGAAGGAGCTGTAGCTCTCATGGCACAAAGTGACACGGATTCAGATGATGAGTCAACAAACAGCCTTACTGATCTCAAGAACAAGGTACGTGGTCTCAATAGGGCAACTCTTGAAGAATTGTTGTATTCATTGATGGATACCTGTGCAGAATTGAAAAGAGATGTCCGAGACCTAGAACTTGAAAATGAGACCCTTAAAAATAAAAAACTGGGCTTATATGAAAATATTAACATGCTCAAGGAAAACCTCTTTATAAAAGAGGGAGATTATTCTCGAGTGGAGGAAAAACTCCTTGAGGTAGAAGGAATGATTGAGTCCTTGCTCAAAGAGAACAAGAGCTTGCATGCTAATATAGAAAAACTGGAAACCAAGCTTGTCACAACCAAGCGTTGGAATAAGTCCTCAAGAGCATTGGAGTGGCTAAACACTCATCACAGCCAAAACAAAAGAGGACTAGGATTTAAGCCCAAACAAACAGTTTACCCTGCAAACAGAAAGTATGTTGGATTACCTGAAAACATTGTTTGCTTTCACTGCGGCAAAACGGGTAACTATCGATACACTTGTCCTTCAAGAAGGTATGCCATTAAAAGAAATGAAGGTTATGTAAAACAAATCTGGATTAGGAAAGATGAGATTTATCTGTCTAAAAGAATGGGACCCAAGTAAATCTGGGTTCCCAAAACTAACCCTTGATTTGTTTTGCAGGCTGAAGTGAAAGAGAACAACCCAGTAAACAACCCAGCAAACAGCCTAGGGAACAACCTTGAAAACAAGCAGCTGTGGTATGTTGATAGTGGGTGTTCGAGGCATATGATCGGTGAAAAATCCAACATTCTCTCACTTACAGCTTCGGATGGTGGGAGTGTGGTATTTGGAAACGGCAAGTCTGGGACAATTGTCGGTATAGGTAAGATTGGTGAGTCCCACTCCCACTCGATTGAAAATGTATACTTAGTTGATGGTTTGAAACATAATTTACTTAGTGTGTCCCAACTGTGTGATAAAAACAACCTAGTAGTATTCTCATCAACACGTTGCTTGGTTGTAAACTCAAACACAGGAGATGTCATATTAAGGGGGAAGCGACACAAAAATATTTACAAAGTATGTATTTCCACACTTCCCCAAAACAATCTGACTTGTTTGAGTGCCTTGAATGATGATGTAATGCTCTGGCACAAGAGACTAGGGCATGCAAGTCTATCTCTTCTGAACAAACTTGTTTCTAAAGACCTAGTTGTTGGACTACCTTCTATCAAATTTAATGATGACAAGGTATGTGAAGCTTATGTAAAAGGCAAACAAGTCCTCTTTTAAATCGAAAAGTGTGTAAGCACTACCCGACCTCTAGAATTATTACACATTGATCTGTGTGGTCCTATGAGGATAGCAAGTAGAGGTAGGAAGAGGTATGTGCTTGTTGTAGTGGATGATTACTCTCGATTTACTTGGACCTTGTTTTTGGCATCCAAGGATGAAACCTTTGAGAATTTTATTGCCTTTCTCAAAAAGGTTGAAAAGAGAGTAGTACACTCCTTAATTAGCTTGAGATCTGATCATGGAACTGAGTTTGAAAATGCAAGTTTTATCAACTATTGTAATGAACATGTTGTTGATCATAACTTCTCAGCTCCAAGAACACCCCAACAAAATGGGGTGGTTGAGCGCAAAAATCGCACCCTAGAAGACATGACTAGATCAATGCTTATTGCTAGTGGTCTTCCTAGGAATTTCTGGGCAGAAGTATTGAACACCTCATGTTACATTATAAATAGATGCATGATCAGACCTATTTTGAACAAAACTGCTTATGAACTTTTCATAGGCAGAAAACCCAACATTACGCACCTGAGAACATTTGGTTGTAGGTGTTTTGTGCATAATAATGGGAAGGATGCCTTAGGAAAGTTTGATCCTAGGAGTGATGAAGCAATATTTCTTGGCTACTCCTCTCACAGTAAGGCTTACAAAGTGTTTAACAAAAGAACCTTATGTGTTGAGGAAAGTGTGCATGTGCTTTTTGATGAATCTAAACTCGTTGAGTGAGAATGATGCACAGGAGGAAGAATTTGAATTAGGTCTTGTTCGAAAAGAAGTGTTGCTCCAAGATAGACAAGGTAAGAACACCTTGGAGAAAACAACTCCTGAAGGTGTTCCTCAGAACGACAGGCAAGGTGAGAACCAAATAGGGGGAAACACCGCTGAACCCTGTTCGGGACAACACTAGTCAGGTGCCTCAAGAACAGGCTCAGGCACTGATTGTGAGCCTGAGTCTCCAAGTGTTCCAGTTAGAGTAGAGCATGTGTCTGTGGATCCACTTACTCCACGGCCATGGAAGCACCAACGTTCGCACCCCCTTGAGCAAATTTTGTCTGATATTAATACTGGAGTGCAAACTAGGTCAAAGCTTAAGAATTTTTGTGCATTCTATGCATTTCTCTCTAACATTGAGCCAAAGAATGTGAATGAAGCTCTTGCAGATTCAGATTGGGTCACAGCAATGTAAGAAGAACTTCATCAATTTGAAAGGAACAAAGTATGGCACCTTGTACCTCGACCTGCAGATAGAACAATCATTGAAACCAAGTGGGTGTTCCGAAACAAACTTGATGAGTCAGGAACAGTCACCAGGAACAAGGCACGGCTGGTGGTTCAAGGGTACAATCAGGAAGAAGGGATTGATTACGAAGAAACCTTTGCACCAGTTGCTAGAATTGAGGCTATTCGTATCCTAATAGCCTTTGCAGCCCATATGGAGATCAAGCTATATCAAATGAACGTGAAAAGTGCATTTCTAAATGGATACCTTAAGGAAGAGGTGTATGTCAAACAACCCCTTGGTTTCGAAAACATTGAATTTCCTGATCATGTTTTTCAACTTGACAAAGCTCTTTATGGTCTAAAACAAGCTCCTAGAGCTTGGTATGAATGATTGTCAAGCTTTTTACTTGAAAATGATTTTAGAAGAGGCAAGGTAGATAATACCTTGTTTCTAAAAACTAAGGGGGAACATCTGTTGATTGTCCAAGTATATGTTGATGACATCATATTTGGGGCAACTCATCATGATTTATGCAATGAATTTTCAAAGATGATGAGGAGTGAGTTTGAAATGAGCATTATGGGTGAGCTTAATTTCTTCTTAGGCTTACAGATCAAGCAAACTTCAAACGGCACCATGATCCATCAACAAAAGTATATTAAGGAACTACTTAAGCGTTTTGGGATGAAGTCGGCCAAGCCCATTGATACTCCCATTTCTCCTTCTACCAGGTTGGTAATGGATGATGGGAGTTCCTCAGTTGAGGAGAAACTCTACAGGGGCATGATAGGGTCACTCTTATACCTTACCGCTAGTAGGCCCGACATTGTTTTCAGTGTTGGTTTATGTGCCCGTTTTCAGTCTTGCCCTAAAGAGACTCATCTTAAGGCTGTTAAACGGATACTAAGATATTTAAAGCATACACCTGATTTAGCTCTATGGTATCCTAGAGGTTGCAATTTTGATCTTGTTGGATATGCTGATGCTGACTATGCAGGATTCTTGGTTGATAGGAAAAGCACCTCAGGTATGGCTCATTTCCTTGGACCTTGTTTGGTATCTTGGGCAACCAAGAAACAACATTCAGTTGTCATGTCCACAGCAGAAGCTGAATATGTTGCAGCTGCTTCATGTTGTGCTCAATTGCTGTGGATAAGACAACAACTCAAGGACTTTTGTGTTGACACTGGATGCATTCCTATCTTTTGTGATAACACTAGTGCAATTAACATTGCCAAAAATCCGTGTCAACATAAAAGAACAAAACATATTGACATTCGACATCATTTCTTGAGAGATAATGTTGAAAAGGGTTTGATTTCAATGAATTTTTGTACCACAGAAAATCAAATTGCTGATATATTCACTAAGGCACTAGGTAGAGATCAATTTGAGAGAAATAGACTTGAACTAGGTTTGGTGAAAACAACCTAAGAAACCTGTTCTCTCCCCCTGTTCGCAACTCTTATATGCTGCGGATGCAATTTGTCCATAGCAATGTTTGCAGTCAAATCTTTGTGCTATTTGAATATATATATATAGATTGCAGAATGCGGATGCGTGTTAAAAGCCAACATGATTGGGCTTGTTACTCTTGTTACCGATGATTCGTATTCAAGAACAAGCAGCAAGAACAGGTACGCTCCTTGATTGTTAGTATGTGAAACAAGTTGTGTCTAACCTTTAAATTTTCCTCCTTCCCGAGGCATGCGCGGGCGGCTAGTAATGATCTACCCGTTGTAACGGGTAAATCTTTAAAGATTTGGCATGCTATTTCTCTTTAAATCTCCAAATCTTTACCTCTCTCTCTCTCTCTCTCTCAATACCCGACAATTTCCTTTCACTCAAACCCTAATCTCTCTCCAACTCTTGCTCAAATGGCTTCCTTCAACGGCTCTGGAAGGTCTGGTTCAAAATCTCAGGGTAGCAGGGCACCCGCACCAGCCTCACGAACAAGTTCTGCCCCTGTTGCTTTCTTGCCGTTTTTAATGGCGATTCTAGGAGGTAAACCTTCCACTCCTCCTCGCCCAATCAGCTTCAAACCTTTTGGATTTTTGAAGAGTGTCGACCTGAAATCAGTGGGCTTGGGTTTGAAAGATATTCCCTACCATTTTGGTTGGGAATTGGTGGTGTTTGAGGGATCGACTGTTTGTCCCCTCACTGAAAAGAACTTTGCTTCAACTGGGGAAATTGGTGGCAATCTTGGGTCCCAAGATGAAGCCTTTGAGTCCCATGTTGGTTTCTTTGATTTCTCTGAGCCCTGTTCTTTCGGGCTGTTTCCTGAAAAAGAAACAGTACCCGAAACAGGGTCTGAGTCCTATGAGGAGGTGTTTAAGGACGATTTGGGAGTTGGTCTTCAAGGAGACTCGGCTGAGCAGTCTCTTGAGGCAGGGGGAAGTAGTGGCATGGACATCCCCCCTGCAGCAACCGAATCAGTGACTCCGGTCTTCCAAACCGGAGAGAAAAGAAAAGGGGTTAAGATGGTGGCTAGGCGTAGCAGAATGCCTAGATCAAGGCCACAACAAGGCCTCAACCCTCAAAAGCCTCAGCCCCCTCTCCTCCAAAATCTGCTAAGCCCACGCACAAATCTGCAAGAATTGCCTTCTACTCCTCTCCTAGAACCACAAAATCCTCCACTCCAGTCATTGAGGAAATTTCTTCCTCTTCTTCTTCTGCGGGATTCTCGGATTCTGATTCTGAGAACACCCCCTTTAAACAGGGGACCCCGGTGTTCTCCGAGTCCTCCGAAGAACAAGTTCCTCCTAAGAAAACCACTCTCCCTGCCATTAAGTCTTCTCCTCCAACAGCACCTCCCAAGAGAAAGACCTTCACCTCTTCTCTCTCCAAATCAGCTACACCTAAGACTACCTCTACTGCTCCAGTCTCAAAATCAGCTAAACCCGAGACTGCTTCTTCTGTTCCTCCCCCCAAAAGAGCCAAAAAGTCTACTGCCTCTCCTGTTTCTACCAAGATTGCGCATCTGCTTAAGCGCAATGTAGTTAGGGGGAAGATAGTGAGAGTTCAATTTTTCGAGGAACAGGGGTTGGGGGTGTTCCTACAGAAGCTGCGTGCCCAGAACTGGCTGGACCTCTTCACGAACACCCAGCTGGGGTGTTCTGTACCAGAATTGGCTGAGTTCTATGCAAATTGTGCCATCACCGAAGGGGTGGTGACAAGTAAAATTGGTGATACACAGGTGCAATTTGATGCACAAACTCTGGGTACGATTTTGGGTGTTCCCTCACTTGGCTTTGATGTGTATGTGAGGGAGGATAAGTCTGTCCTAGGGACAGCCAGGCTGCTGGAGCTTTCACAGCGGTTGAGTCAAAACCAGGGCCTGCAAACACCCACATCCGTGAAGAAGGGTGAGATGACCTCTCTGCACCAACTGCTCTTTATGTTTGTCATAAAGAACATCATCCCAAGAGGTCAAGGTAGAAACCAGGCTGATGCTCTTGATCAGTGCCTGGTGGATCTTTTGGATAGGGAGGAACCCATCAACCTTCCTGTTCTTATGATCCGCCATATTGGGCGTATTGCAAACACCACCCGGGCACATGATCTTGAGTATGATTTTCTACTGACGAGGGTTTTTGCGCACTTTGGGATAGAGCTCAAAAGGAGGGTGGCTGCTCAAGTGATTGATGAGATAGGGAGTGACACCCTCATGGGGTGTGGATATACTCTGGCTGAGGGCTCGGTCTCTAAACAGGGGAACCGAACACCCAGGCCTCCTGTTTCTGGGAGGTCATTAGTCAAAGTTGAGGCTGTTTTAGAGGATAACTCCCGCCTCAAGGATGACCTCACAGCCGTCAAGGCTGCCCTGGAAGAAGAGAAGGCGCTATCTGCCAAGCGTCATGAAGATCTCCTTGCCCTTCTCTCCTCCCTCGCTACCAAACTCCCTCCTCCGCAGTCATAATCACCCCTTGTAACCTATTCTCATCGAATGTTTCCTAGAATTCTCTTCCCCGTCTCTTTCTGTGTTTCCTTCCGGACTTTCAATGACATATCTGGCTCTGTTATATCTTGCTTATCTCTTGCTATGTCTTATGTGATTCCCTTGCACACACCATGTTCTGACTGTTGTTTGTGCCTTTTTAATGATGCCAAAAGGGGGAAGATAAGTGGGCCATTGACCTAGGTTGAGTTGAACGGTTGAGTCATTAGTCTTTATACTTATATATGTTTTTTGACTTGACTGACCTAGCACCTGTGTGGATATATATCAGCACTCAAGTCACAGTCACTTACAAAGGCACTTACGAAAATAAAATCTTTTTCTTGTCAATATGGTCACTTGGTTTGTCATCATCAAAAAGGGGGAAATTATTGAACTAACTGTATAAAGTTTTGATGATAACAAATCCAAGTGTAGCACACTTGCCTGTGTAATGTTGTTCCAAACAAGCTCTCCAAACAGGTCCTATACAGTTGTTTGTATTGATCCTACTTACCTATTCTGTCTACTAAATGTTGAGAACAAGTTTTAAGAACAGCTTCCAAGCTTCAGTGATACAAAGATCAGCACACAACAAATCTCGACAACAGCTGACTAAGTCTTAAAGACTAAGTTCCTACATTCAGCGATACAAGATCACCCGAGTAATCTAGGTGACCAAGGTGTTTGGAGTTGCACATCCATTCTTAACAAGATGACTGATTCTTACAACAAGAAGTCTTAGTTTGGTTTAGTTTTTATCTTTTAGACTCTTGTTAATATGCCAATCTTGAAAGTCTCAATTTAACACTTCTTAAAATGGTTTTCGACATTTGCTTCAGAATACCATTTCCAAACAACCTTACAAATAGGGTGCCTAGGGTGTTCCTGAAACTGCAGCGGCCACATCCGTTTTACCTGAAAATTTCTTTTGGTTGGCTGGCTGCTCTAAGAATCTTTTTATGAAATCCTAGGCTGATTACATTATTATTTATTATTTATTTAGCAGATTGCAAAACTATTTTTGCTAGAGATTTTTTTTTAAAATCCGAAAAATCTTTATTCCTTATTTTTAGGCCTTGATTGATTCAAATTTTGAAACAAGATTTTTATCCTTTTTTTTTGGCTAAATTACACGGCTATATTAAGTGGCTAAATCAGTTTTTATCCCGTGAGTATCAAATCCCTATATTTTAAAAGAATCTTATCTTCTTTGTTCCTATCCGTTGGAAATCTGAAGAAATCTCCTAAGCTGCTAAAATCAGGAGATTTTTCTATCCTTTTTGAAGGAGTTAGCCGTTGGGTTTGCTTGCTTAAATAAGAAAATCTTTTCACTCCTTTCAGAAGAGAGACACAAGGGAAAAATCAGTTTTTCACAGAGCATTGAGAGCTTTCTAAAGCTTCATTTCAAAAGAAAAAACCGTGACAAGATTGTGCAAAAATTGAGCTTTTAAAACTATTGGCATACTAGGACTTCAGTGTACCTTACATCTGCTTAAGTCAGAAGCACCCCAGTAAGGTGTTTTGTACTCCTGTTCTCAGATCAGAAAGTGAGTGAGTGTGTCCATAGTCAAGTAGACTTTGAACGTGTCCAATATAGTGCAATTGGACGTGGTGTAACCTGTCTTAGGGAAGAAGGTTACGTGGGTTACAAGTTGTAACAAGGAGTGTTACTTTTGTAATGTGTTCAGCCCGTTAGTGAAGTGGTTAAATCCTACACGAGGTAGGTCGTGGTTTTTCACACCTCAGTTGGGCTAGAGGTGTTTTCCACGTAAAAATTGTGTGTACTTTATTTCCACATTTATTACTTTGAATTTCGCTACTGAACCAATTGGGAATAACCGCTACAAACAAGGCTTAAGGTTGTTTGTGATTTACGAACAGTCTCTGCAATCAAGTGCTACGGCTGTTTGTCAGTTATTTGGCGAAAATCGGCACCACAATTCACCCCCCTCTTGTGGTTGTGTACTCTTGGAATTCAACATATATACATATATATATATATATATATATATAATATATATATATACATATATATATATATATATATTATTATACTATATATATATATATATATCTATATATATATACATGTATATATCTATGTTTGTATGTATGTATGTATATATATATGTATATATCTATATGTATATATATATATATATATATATGTATATATATATATGTATAGATAGATATTTACATATACGTATATGTATATATATATATGTGTATGTATATTTATATATATATTGTAACGCCCCAATAATGCATGAATCATTGCTTGCATTTACCTACTTGCATTTACCTGCTTAAGTTGAACAATGAGAAATAATAACCCAATGAACGGGGCGTTACCGCCGTCCGCAAAGGGAAAGGCTTCCTTATATATGAAAACTTGCCATAAACTGAAGTTTACCCTATAAGGGGCATTCACCATCATAAACACTCAAACCATTTGGTTATATATAGAAATGGTTCGAACTTCCCAAGGGTTACACCAACAGACATAATTCGGTTCAAATGTACAGTTGTAGCACCAAAATACATAATTCGGTTCAAATATACAGTTGTAACACCAAAATACACCACAATATGGTATGAAAGCATCTTAGCACTCCTATACCGCCAATCACATGGACGGCCCTGCCTCATTTATCACCTTCGGTCTCCCTGCCCGCCTGAGAGTAGTTCACTGAACACTTTCCTAAAAAAAAACATAAAAACATTTCAAACTACGAACCAAAGCTCAGTACATACATCCCTGTACTGATAAAGATTCACTGAAAAGCTATTTAAGCCCGCTTTGCAATTCATTTTAATTCTAAACCAAGGAATGAGATGCATATAAAACTAAATTGCCAATTATTATCTGTTAGTGCATCCCTAAGTAACTGTTACGATATGTGAATAGGTGTACACCTGCCAAGCCAACTGAGGGACCTGGCTTGAAGCCGCGCGGGTAACTAGAGAGTAATGCCCTGTAACTGATAACTAATGGGGTCACTAATTATGTGATAAAATACTGATTAAAAAGATTCATTGATGTACTTACCAAAATATTACGATTTTAATAAATGCATATTGATTTCTAAAGGTACAGGCAATGAACAACTTGGGAGTTTTAAATGCAAGTTCACGGTGTAATAAGATGCACTAAAGTGAAGAGAATGAAAGTTTAGGCCTTGATTCTGTTCAAAAGATCACTATAGGAACATAAGGTCAGAAACGATGTTGTTCTTATAATGGATACCTTTAAATAAAACCAGCTTATAAAGAATCTTACAACCCAGTTTATAAGTTAAACTAAAATGATGAATTATATAATAAACCATAGAAATGTGATTTAAGGCATGGTAGCAAATTTAGAGAATAAGGGCTTGTGAAGAGGGTACAGAAAGAATAATCCACAACTTATACTACCGACCTCGAAATGAGACCTAAGATCCCAATATGAAAATCTTATGAAGTCCTCTAAAACTTTTATTAAGGACACATAACATGATTCCTACGATAGGGTTCCTAAAATGGGGCTAGAACACTAACATGTCAGTTCTAAGTTCATCCTGCACAGGTTTAGTAAAATGACCATAACTTTTTTCACCGACCTAAGAGCATTTTAGGCTAACACACTGACCTATCTACCCACCAAAAATCATAAGTTTTGGGTAGGCCAATCATTACCAGTTTCGTCTCAAAGATTGTCCTATTTTTCTGGAAATTCCAGCCTCACTGTTTGAATTTCTTCCCTCACTTTTCACACCAATCCTTAACTTAAACTCTTTCTTAAGAGCATGTAAACACATTTTGGTATATCTCAACATCATATAAAAACACCACACACAATTCAACTTCATATTCATATCCAATAAAGCTCCTTTTCCAGTCACATATACACACACCTCAAGTTTAATACGAGTTTGGTCCAAACCATGCATTTTGGATAAAACCCTAACTTTGGGTCAACTTGAACTCACACCCATCATCTCAAAACACCATAAACACCATAATAAACCTCAATAGATTAAAAGATAAGCAAAAACAAGGATAAAACAATCAATATCTAACACTTGAACATGAAGCTTGCATGATTAAGATAGAACCCTAACCCTAGCATCGTCCAACTTCAACTCCAACATGATCCATCACCAAGATGATTCTTAATTCTCTAAAAACAGCATAATCCACCATTAAAAACAACCAAAATAAGAAGCAAAAATCAACAACATCAAGAATCAACAATAAAATCAGCATAAGAGGTGAAAAGAATTACTCACTTTACTTAAGAAAGAGGTATAAATGATCCTTGGTACTTGAAGTAGTGAGAGGGATGGTTAGGGTGGTGAGTGGTGGATGTTTGGTGGCTATTTGGTGGCTAGAATGGTGGTGTTGCTACTGCTGTAGCTACTACCGTGGGTTAGGAGAGAAGGAGGAGAGAAATAGGAGAGAGAAAGTGTCCAGCTTTCACTTGGTGCAAATGAAACTTAGGCTAAATAATACTTGGCTGAAAATTAATCATAAAAAGCTACTTTTTACTAAGCATAATTAAGGCCTAAATAAGGGTAATTAACTAAACAAAGAGGGTCAAGTCTCGTTGGGTCGAAATTGGCCTTCAACGGGCTCAGGTTTAGAAAAGAACCGAAACCGAGTGCATTTGCAAATAAAATAAAATAAAATAAAATAAAACTCGAGATTAAATGGTTGTGGTGCCATGAAAAATAATTAAATCGCTAAATTCATAAATATCAAGGCCTAAATCGAACTCCCGAATTTGACTAGAACAAAACCCGAATTACAAAGTGAGGGCCCATTTAGAATTTTCCAATTGGAATAACAAAAAGCAATGATGTGATGAAATGAAATTAATCATATGGATTAATGAAATTAATAAACATATTTTAGGGTCAGACTATTACGGTCTTCTCCACTTAAAAAGTTTCGTTCTCGAAACTGATGAACTCAACCATATCATGCAGGATTACCTCGAATAAATGTGGATATGCGGTTTTCATTGCCTCTTCGATCTCCCAGGTGGCTTCTTGGGTGGTGTGGTTTGTCCATAGTACTTTGACCAATGGTGTCTGCTTATTGCGCAGCTACTTGATCCTGTGATCTAGTATTTGGATAGGATGCTCCTCATATACTAGATCTTCAGTGATTTCGATAGGTTCAGATACAATGGTATGGTCTGGATCTGGAATGTATTTTCTAAGTTGAGAGATATGAAACACGTTATGCACATACTCAAGTTCTACAGGCAAATCCAGACGATAAGTGATGGGATTCAACCTTTCAATGATTTCATAAGGTCTAATATACCTTGGACTCAATTTGCCTCGTACTCCGAACCTCTTGACACCTCTAGTTGGTGAAACTTTCAGAAAAACTTTATTGCCTACTTGAAACTCTGGAGGCCTTCTTCTTTTGTCCGCATAACTTTTTTGTCGACTTTGGGCAACCCTGATATGCTCCCGAATCTTTCTTATTGTCTCAGTGGTCTCTTAAATCATTTCAGGACCTATAATCAGTGCCTTGTCCAAATCACTCAAGCACAACAGGGTTCTACATTTTCTTCCGTATAAAGCCTCAAATAGGGCTATTTTGATGGTGGATTGATAGCTGTTGTTATAAGAGAATTCCACCAAAGGTAAATCATCTTTCCATTTCCCTTAGAACTCCAAGCATATCCTCCACAATTTGATTCACTCTTTCAGTTTGTCCATCTGTTTCTAGATGATAGGAGCTATTGAAGTTTAGTTTGGTCCCAAGGGCCTTTTGAAGCGCTTGCCAGAAACGTGCTTGGAATCTTTGATCCCTATCTGAGACTATATCTAAAGGGATCCCGCGCAGACAGACTATCTCCTTAACATACAATTGGGCTAGTTTTTCAAGTCCCCAAGTATCCTTAATTGGTAGGAAATGAGCCGACTTCATAAGTCGATCAACTATGACCCAGATGGCATTTTTTTTCGAGGCAGAAAGGGGTAAACCCATAACAAAGTCCATTGGGATTGAATCCCACTTCCAAGCGGGAATTTCTAAGGGTTGTAGTTCACCCACAGGACGTTGATGCTCTGCATTAACTTTCTGGCAAGTTAGACACTTATCCACATATTTTGCAACATCCTTCTTCATATTGTTCCACCAGAAGTATTGTCTCAAATCTCTGTACATCTTGGTGCCTCCTGGATGCACTGAATAACAAGTATTGTGAGCCTCTTCCAGGATCTGCTTTCTTAATTTTCCATTTTTGGGCACACATAGGCGATGCTGGAACCACAGAGTCCCATCCTCGTGTACTACAAATCCCGGAGACTTCCCTTTTTCTAAATTTTGCTTTATTCTTTGGAGTTCGGGATCACTTTTCTGGTTCAGTCGAATTTCTTCCACTAGGGAAGACTGTACAATAAGTGCTAATAAGTGAGCTTTTGTTTGCACGTGGGACACTAATTGAATCCCAAAGTCCTCAAGTTCTCTAAAGAGGTTCAATTGAGTAATCACTACAGTGTTTGAGCTATGTTGTGCCTTCCTACTCAGGGCATCCGCCACCATATTTGCTTTACCGGAATGATATTAAATCTGCAAATCATAGTCTTTAAGCAACTCAAGCCAACATCGTTGCCTCAAATTGAGCTCCTTCTGGGTGAAGATATACTTTAAACTTTGATGATCAGTATTGATCTTACATGATACCCCATATAAATAATGTCTCCAAATTTTCAATGCAAAGACCATGGCTGCTAACTCCAGGTCATAGGTAGGGTAGTTTTTCTCATACGACTTGAGTTGTCGAGAGGCATAAGCTACTACTTTGTCCTCTTGCATCAGTACACACCTTAGACCATTCTTCGAAGTGTCACTACAAACTGTATACTCCTTCCCTTCCATTAGTAACATTAGGATTGGGGTGGTAGTTAGTCGCTGCCTTAGCTCTTGCAAAGCTTTCTCACATCTTTCAGTCTACTCGAATTTGTTAGCTTTCTTCAGTAAATTGGTCAGTGGTGAAGCTAGTTTTGAAAAGTCCTTAACGAACCTTCGATAGTAACCTACTAAACCCAGAAAGCTTCTAATCTCAGTGACATTGGTAAGCCTTGGCCATTCTATAATTGCTTTCACCTTCTAGGGGTCAACTTTAATTCCATCCTTTGTGACCACATGTCCCAAAAATACCACTTCTTCCAACCCAAATTCGCATTTCTTTAATTTGCCATAGAGTTGATGCTCCCTCAAAGCTTGCAATACTGTCCGTAAATGATCAGCATATTCCTCCTTGTCCTGAGAATAGATAAAATGTCATCTATGAACACCACTACGAACTTGTCTAAATAGGGTCTGAAAACCTTGTTTATAAGGTTCATGAAGGCTACAGGAGCATTAGTAAGACCAAAGGCATCACTGTGAACTCATAGTGACCATACCTGGTCCTAAACGTTGTCTTAGGAATGTCGTCAGGTTTAATCCTAAGTTGATGGTACCCTGACCTCAAATCAATCTTAGAGAATACTTCTGCTCCTTATAGTTGATCAAACAAATCATCTATTCTTAGCAGAGGATATTTGTTTTTGATGGTAATCTTGTTTAACTCCCTGTAGTCAATGCACAACCTTAAGGTTCCACACTTCTTTTTGACAAACAATACTGGGGCACCCCATGGTGACAAACTTGGCCTAATAAAGCCCTTCTATAACAGCTCATCTAGCTGAATCTTTAGTTCCTTAAGCTCAGTTGGAGCCATACGATATGGGGCTTTAGAAATAGGTTGGGCTCCAGGAATTAATTCGATTCCAAAATCAATTTCCCTCTGCAGGGGTAGTCCTGGTAACTCCTCAGGAAAAACATCTTCAAATTCACAAACTACAGGTATATTCTCTGCTTCCTCTTCTTTTGTTTAGGTGTCAATAGCATAACACCAATATCCAATGCATCCCTAACATAGCAACTTACTTGCTTTTATAGCGGAAATCAAAGAACAGGATTTTGCGTCTCTCTGCCCATAAAAACACACTTTTCTCCCTTTTTCATCCTTCAAGATAACCTTAAGATCTTCACAATCGATTTGGGCTCCATATGTGTGCAATCAATTCATTCCTAAAATGATGTCAAAATCAGATAAATTAAATTGAATCAAATCCATAGGGAAGGTAGTCTCACCAATGGTGATAGGAACAAGCTTATAAGAAAGAGGGCACTCAATCATAGAATTGTTGGGTAGCTTAATTCTATAATTGGTTTCCATCCTCCTGTTCTCAAGGCTCAATTATATAGCAGATCGAGTAGATATAAAAGAATGAGTGGCGCCCGAATTAAATAATACACAAAATGGCTTTGAATTTAAAAAGAGAGTTCTACCAGAGGTAGCAGCTTCCTTTTTGTTTATCACAAATGCCCTTACTGCAACTGCAGGCCTTGAAGGTGGGGATCTCTGGTGGAGTGGAGCCAAGGGTTTTGCTGTGCCCTTGTCTACAGCTTTTAGTCGTCGAGGGCATGCAGCGATGAGGTGTTCAGGACTTCCACACCACATGCATTTGTTGGTGCCAACTAAGCATTCAGGAGTGGTGTGATTTGTTCTTCCACACTTTGCACAGGGTGTTGTCGGCCCTACAGGACGGCTCTTGGACGAAACAGGAGTAGGTTTCTCCTGATTCTGGTTCACACTCTCACTCGGAGTCCCCCGCTCAAACCCCTTTCTCTTATGGTTGATTGGATTCAGTGCTCTCAACTCCATCTTTACTCGTTCCACTTCAGGCTCGCTCATATAGTTCTTGGTAAGTCAGAATTGGTTGTCCAGCTAACTGATTTCGAATATAGAAAGCCAGACCCTCTTCAAACCTCCTCATCTTCAACCTTTCAGATGATACAAACTCAAGAACAAACCTAGATAATTCGGTGAATTTACTGGCGTATTGCATCACAGTCATAGTGCCACTCATCTTCAGCTCCATAAACTCTCTCCTTTTGCCTTTGGACCACAGCTGGGTAAAATTTTGTCCTTAACTCACTCAGGAATTTATTCCAGGTAAATT
The DNA here is from genome assembly GCA_029747015.1 of Carnegiea gigantea. Lineage (NCBI taxonomy): Eukaryota > Viridiplantae > Streptophyta > Magnoliopsida > Caryophyllales > Cactaceae > Carnegiea > Carnegiea gigantea. The sequence continues at coordinate 15,908 of JAKOGI010004171.1, forward strand.
CAGGCCCTACGAGCTTATCCTTCACAGTATTCCACCAAATGTTAGCTTCACCGGTCAAATAACATATCCCAATGTTTACCCTTTTTCCTTCTGGCACCTCTACCATTGTAAAGGTTTTCTCAATTCCTCTTATCCATTCCTTCAGTACTACTAGATCATAAGATCCATCATAAACTTTAGGGTTGCACTGTACTACCCTATCTACCAATTTGTCCTCTTTTGAAGGGGTTTCAGCAGGTACTTAGGGAATCCGTTTCATCAATTCAGCAACTAAGGTTGGCCAGTAATTCAGGTTTCCTAAGTTGCTAGCTAATTCAGAGGGCAACAGTGGTGTGTCACCATGTTGTGGCTCCTGGCACGAGGCTTGATCACCTGATCCTTGGCCTTGTTCCAAATTGTCCTCTACATGAACCTCCATGTTATTTTGCACTAACTCAGACATTTTGATCATACATTAAATGAAACAATTCAAACACTGGAACCTTCAGACATATAAGATAAACATGCCAATAAATACATAGAAGATGGCTCAAAGATTATTTTATAACTCACAGCGTCTTCATTTCATTGCATAATGGCTTACTTACATATATAATTGCTGGTTTGTATACATGAGCAATAAAAGCATATTACACCTAGCTGAGTAAGCAAGACTAGCTCTCACTCTTACCCTAACACTAAACGCTAAATAGCCCCTAGACACTAAAATAATATTTTGGTAAGTACATTAATGAATCATTTTAATCAGTGTTTTATCACATAATTAGTGACCCCATCAGTTATCAGTTACAGGGTATCGCCCTCCAATTACCCGCGCGGCTTCAGGCCAGGTCCCTCGGTCGGCTTAGCAGGTGTACACCTATTCACAGATCGTAACAATTACTCAAGGGTGCATTAACAGATAATAATTGGCAATTCAACTTTATATGCATCTCATTCCCTATTTTAGAACTAAAATGAATTGCAAAGCGGGCCCAAATAACTTTTCAGTGAATCTTTATCAGTACAGGGATGCATGTACTGAGCTTTGACTCACAGTTCAAAATATTTTTCTGTTTTGTTTTAGGAAAGTGTTTAGTGAACCGCTCTCAGGCGGCAGGGAGGCTGAAGGTGATAAATGAGACAGGACCGTCTATGTGATTGGCGGTATAGGAGTGCTAAGATGCTTTCATACCATATTGTGATGTATTTTAGTGTTACAACTGTATATTTGAGCTGAATTATGTATTTTGGTGTTACAACTGTATATTTGAACCGAATTATGTATGTTGGTGTAACCCTTCGGAAGTTAGAACCATTTCTGTATATAACTAAATGGTTTGAGAGTTTATGATGGCGAATGCCCCTTATAGGGTAAACTTTGGTTTATGGCAAGTTTTCATGTATAAGGAAGCCTTGTCCTTTATGGACGGCGGTAACGCCTCGTTCATTGGGTTATTATTTCTCATTGTTAAACTTAAGCAGGTAAATGCAAGTAAGTAAATGCAAGCAATGATTCATGTATTATTGGGGCGTTATAGATTTGGTATCACAGCCAGGTTGAGATTTTCTGGAGGAAAGTAGAGTTAGAAATTATAGGGTGAGAATGGTTGTCTTGAGGAGGCTATCGTATATTGCTAGAGTGATAGAGTGATATTAGGAGTGTAGTAACGATATTAGAATGCAAGTTGCTTCCATTTGCACATTCCTTATTCATAGATATGTATGTCTCTCATATATGTGTTTTTTTTTTTTTTTGTTAGATGAATCCTTGTGGTGTTAATATGTTACCGGGTGGATCTATAATTGCCCACATTGCGCTGCTACATACTAGTATAGAGGCACATGCGTAGGACCTTTACTCTGAGTTCCGCAGTATTACGGTTCGTGCACAGAAACTGCTTGGGTCCTTACCCCTGGTTGATCCATGGGTGGAGTTTAGGCATCGATATCATGACTTTATAATAACAGGAAACCCAGGCTTGGATGGGCCTAGGTTTCAGGCTCAAGGGGCATGGACTACTCTGGCTACGGAGTTGTTATTACGGGAAGAATTTGATCAGAGAGGAATTACCATGGAGATGTTACAACATGTTTTTCCACTAAATCAGGTGCCTCCCCCACCTGTAGCCCCAGTACCAGCAAAGAGGCCACCTTCCTCGCCAGCACCAGCACAGGGGCCACCCTTCCCGCTCGTATTGAGAACCCCACTGATGCCCAATAGCTCTGGGGAGGCTCATGTGGTAATAGACATCCCCGACATCCTAGATTTAGTGGTGATTAGTTCTGGGGATGAGGGCTACTAGGGAGAGGAGGATGATCCTGAGGAGGATGATCTCGAGGAGGATGATCCCGAGAAGGATCAGGCATTGGCGAGGTGGGGGTAGAACAGCAATGGAAGCAAGAGGCGGATGAGTTGATGGTGGAGCTAGAGGAGGAGCATGAGCCATAAGTTCAACAGGAGGTCGATGATGCTGAGTCAGAGGCGTTTACTAGCAGCTTCGATTCAGATGAAGAACCTGACGATGAGTCTGACCCAGATTACGATCCATCTAGGGATCGTTAGGTGGCTCTAGGGTTTGGTGTAGTGGTTTTCATTTTGAGTCTTGTAGGTATATATAGTATGGTTAGATTGGATAGTTATATTTTGTGTGGCATCTGACATTGTATATAGTTAGTCCAATCCTCTCCAACCATGATAGCATAGTCCGTATCTCTTTTTCGTTAGGTGATGATAAATATGTATTGATTTCTAAAGGTACAGGCAATGAACATATCTGGGAGTTTTAAATGCAAGTTCACGGTGTAATAAGATGCACTAAAGTGAAGAGAATGAAAGTTTAGGCCTTGATTCCGTTTAGAATATCATTATAGGAATATAAGGTCAGAAACGATCTTGTTTTTATAATGGATACCTTTAAATAAAACTGGGTTATGAAGAATCTTACAACCCAGTTCATAAGTTAAACTAAAATGATGAATTATATAATAAACTATAGAAATGTGATTTAAGGCACGGTAGCAAATTTAGAGAATAAGGGCTTATAAAGAGGGTACGGAAAGAATAATCCACAACTTATAGTCCCGACCTCGAGATGAGACCTAAGACCCTAATATGAAAAACTTAGGAAGTTCTCTAAAACTTTCATTAAGGACACATAACATGATTCCCACGATAGGGTTCTTAAAATGGGCTAGAACACCAACATGTCAGTTCTAAGTTCATCCTGCACAGGTTCAGTAAAATGACCATAACGTTTTCCACAGACCTCAAATTAATACGATTTAAGAGCCATTTTAAAGCTAACACACTGGCCTATCTACCCACCAAAAATCATAATTTGTGGCTGGGCGGATCATTACCAGTTTCATCTCAAATATTGCCCAATTTTTCTGAAAATTCCAGCCTCATTGTTTGAATTTGCTCCCTCACTTTTCACACCAATTCTCAACTTAAACCCTTTCTTAAGAGCATGAAAATACCTTTGGTACATCCCAACATCATACAAAAATACACACACAATTTCACTTCATATTCATATCCAATAAAGCTCCTTTTCTAGTCACATATACACACACCTCATGTTTAATAATAGTTGGTCCAAACCATGCATTGTGGATAAAACCCTAACTTTGGGTCAACTTAAACTCACTCCCATCATCTCAAAACACCATAAACACCATAATAAATCTCAATAGATTAAAAGATAAGCAAAAACAAGGATAAAACAATCAATATCCAACACTTGAACATGAAGCTTGCATGATTAAGATGAAACCCTAACCCTAGCATCATCCAACTTCAACTCCACCATGACCCATCACCAAGATGATTCTTAATTCCATAAAAATAGCATAATCCACCATAAAAACAATTAAAACAAGAAGCAAAAACCAAGAAGATCAAGAATCAACAACAAAATCAGTATAAGAGTTGAAAAGAATTACTCACTTTGCTTAAGAAAGAGGTATGAATGATCCTTGGTGCTCGAAGGAGTGAGAGGGATGGTTGGGGTGGTAAGTGGTAGCTGTTTGGTGGCTGGAATGGTGGTGGTGCTGCTACTGTAGCTGCTGTCGTGGATTAGGAGAGAAGGAGGAGAGAAATAGGAGAGAGAAAGTGTCTAGCATTCACTTGGTGCAAATGAAAAGTAGGCTAAATAATACGTGGCTGAGAATTAATCATAAAAGCTACTTTTTGCAGAGCATAATTGAGGCCTAAATAAGGGTAATTAACTAAACAAAGAGGGTCAAGTCACGTTGGGTCGAAATCGGCCTTCAACGAGCCCGGGTTTGAAAAAGAGCTAAAACTGAGTGCGTTTGCCCCCAAAAAAAAAAAAAAAATCAAAACTCGAGATTAAATGGTTGCGGTACCATGAAAAATAATTAGTTTCGCTAAATTCATAAATATCAAGGTCTAAATCGATCTCCCGAATTTGACTAGAACAAAACCCAAATTGCAAAGTGAGGGCCCATTTAGAATTTTCCAATTGGAATAACAAAAAGCAATGATATAATGAAATGAAATTAATCATATGGATTAATGAAATAAATAAATATATTTTAGGGTCGGACTATTATATATACTATAATTATATATATATATATAATATATGTATATAATATATATTATATATATTATGTCTATACATATATATGTATATATGTTTGTATGTATATGTATGTATGTGTATATATATATATATATATATATATATATATATATATATATATACTATATATATTATATATATATATATATATGTATATGTATATATATATATATATATATATATATTAATATATATATATATAATATATAGATATATATATATATATATTAATATATATATATGTATATCCATATATATATTATATCTATATATATATATATATATAATATATATTCTATATATAATATATATCTATATATATATACGTATGTGTATTTGTACATATATACATACATGTCATATGTATATATATGCATATATGTATATGTGTACATATATATATAATAATATATCTATATATATATTATAATATATATATCTATATATATTAATATATCTATATATATATATATGCACATATATATATATGCACACACACACATATATGTATATAATGTAACACCTGCATTCTTTGTTTTCCGTTACGCTAACTGTATCGCCTTTTTACATTATAAAATCGTATTTTAGTGGCTGCTAAGTTTGCCGAGAGCTACAAATTTAACTACTACTTCGATTATTAAATACGTTTTATAGTATAGGGAAGTAGGGATCGATCCACGAGGAAAGATTGTTTTAAAAAGGCTAGCTTAATTTTAAATGATTTTACTAATTCAATTTATTAAATCTTATCTTAATAATTCTGAAATAATTAAAATGTGATGAATAAAAATCTGGAAAAACACCCAATGATGCTCCCAAATATTTTAGATCATATTCTTGAAATAAAGCAGTAAATAAATAATTTAGAAAAATAAAAACAGAATAGTACTGAAATTCTATTAAAAATCAATAACAGCAAATAATAGTCAGAAAATAAATATTAAAAATTGTCAAACAGTAACCTAAAATATTATTCTTCAGGTCTATAAGCTTATAAATTCTAAATTGTATCTAATTAATTTCAGAAAAATCAGATCAGGAAATTAGCACAGAATATCAAGCAGAATAATAAATCTGAAATTAGAAATAAAATAATCTGCATCAATATAAATATAAAATTAGGCATGAAAATTACTTAGATTTTAGGACACAATTTTCTAAACTTAACCACACCCAATAATCGTAAATTAAATTAAAAATCAAGATTTTCAAAATTAATAACCTAAAAACTTGCACTTATCAATTTCTCAAAATAATTCTGAAAAATTATCAAATAACTTCCAAAGATTACGAAATTAAATATGGGCAGACTAGGACACTAAATAAACCCCAGGAACTGAAAAAATCGAAAAAGAACAAAAACAACTATTTTTAGTCTAATTTCTAACAAGCCGGTAATTAAATACGAAAACTGAATATAAATCAATCTAAAGTTATAACCACTCTAAGAATCAAAATCTAAACTATCTAAAAATACCTAGACACTCCTAAAAGACTAAACTTTTTGGGGGGCTCGATTGAAATTATATTGAAGCTAATAAAAATAGAACGAAAATTAACAAACTAATCAAATTAACTCTAAGCAACAAATAATGATCAAAAGTTGTCAAATTTATGAAGGATACTCAGTATAATCTCAATCTACCATGCAAATTAAAATTTATCATTAACACACAAGTTAATCTCATTTATGAGTTAAACTGTAGAAGACATCCACCAGCGGTTCTTCCCCATTTTTCCTTAGATTCTAATTTAATTAGGTCCAGCCCTAATATAAACCCTACTAGTTTTGATAACCCTCACACCAGCGCAAGAATTTAATCAAACTAGAGCATTAAGAATTAGAAAAACATCATTTAACACTTTGTAATCAATTTACCAGCAAATCGATTTAACAAAGATCTAAAGCGATTACCTAATTAAAAGAGATGGGTTTGAGCCATCCATGATTAATTAGGGTGATACCTAAGCATAAAAGACTATAACTTTTACATATTTTAGTCTTCTAAACTATCAATCGAAATCGTATTAAACTCATTAGCATGCATTCTAATTAATTTAGCACGAATATCATAAACGATAAACGCTAATCGCTATAGAATCATAAATATGAATCAACTAGGCAATAAAGTATGAGATTTTTCAAAACAATAAATTTAGCATGGTTTCAAGAAGATTATACTAAGTAAAAAGGAATTACTCACTCATATTAAAATCAAAATCACCAAATTCACGAAAATAATTCATGTTTAATAATTAACTAAACAAAAAAAAAGTAAAATAAAATAAAATAAAGTAAACATCAAAAAAAAAAAAGAGAACAATTCTATTTGGCTTAGTGAAGATGGCTGCGTGGCCTGTGATTGTGGCGTGATGAATGATGGGGAGGTGATGGAGAGGGAGGAGCCTTGGGGGGTTGGTGGTGATGCGCAGATGATGATCGAAAAGAAAGAGGGAGTTGCGTCGTGGCTTTGTTATTGTGGGCTAGGCGTGTGATGGGGTATGAAAAAGAAGGATTAAGTATGGGGGATGAGAAGAGGTGACAGCCGTGGGATATGGTGAAGGGGTGTGAGGAGATGCATGGATGATGGGGAAGGGCTGAAGCAACTGTGGGTTTTATATATAGGAAGTGAAGGATGTTAGGTTTGGTATATTAGGGTTTCCTTCCTCTCTTCCTTAGACTTCTTCTCCCTCAAAATCTCTAGCCTTATTCCAACTCTTGAAACCCTAGTCTAATTAAATAATCATGGAAATAATATTTTTCATAAATTATTATTGGACCGTCTTTTCAGCAAATCTTGTAAAGTCGGAGCTTCGACGTCTTGTCTTCTCCTTTTTATTTTATTAATGTCTATCCTGAAAAATATATAAAATAAAGTAAATTAGACGCAGTAATGTGTAAAGTATAATCAAAATAATTAATAAAATGATGCATGATTTTTTGCTTAACAAATTCCCCCACACTTAGACTTTGGACGTCCTCGTGCAAAGAAATCTTAGACTCGACCTAAAACTTACCCTTCTTTTTCTTATAAAATCATGCATATTTATGATATTCATACTAATTCAGGGCTTGCTTAAGAAAAACAATGTTATTGAATCAATTAGTCTCTCCTTCAATAAGTGAATACCTGCTAGACATCCAACTATCCTTAGAGAGTTTATTCATCAACCTCACAATATTTTCATAATGAAATAACAAGATCAATAATTGTCCATCCCTTTTAGATATGTATACACCGATCAAGAGGTCTAAAACTTTGTGATAGAAAAATTAAGGCACGATATGGTTATGGAGACAATTGAACTAGGTAGAATAACTCATTGAGTTGATTCTAAACTTGCCTTGTATTTATTTTTCTTCTTCTTCTTTTTCTCAAACTCCACTTGCGGACATATTTGAGGCCCATATAGGGTCTTAGAAATTAAACACTCCCTATCTCTCACTCACCCGAATAGAGGTGCTCGAGCAAATAATTCATTCTCATCTTATTATTTCTTCATTTTATTGGCTCACTAGTATGGGAAGCAAGCTTTCCAGTGGTAGTATTGCCTCAAAGGGTAACACCCAGTAGCGCATGCCTCAAAGGGGTATTTGTCATTCCCAACTTTGACTCTCTTTTCCCTTTTATTCCTTTTTCATAGATGAAAAATAGACAAGTAAAATCACAATTTTAATGAGTTATTCAACTAATTCAATAGTCTAGGAGATGGGCCAGGTCATTGGATTACCTTTGAATCGGATATATTACATGACCAAATAAGATGGATAATCAAGAGAGTTACTCATTAAAAAGATGTATGAGGATCAACTCAAACTTCTCTAAAGGATAACTATTATGCCTAAAAGTCTTCACTTATAAAAGAATAAACTGCAAAATAGCTAATTAAAAAAAAATTTCTAAATAAACAAGCCTAGCATAAACTCAAATCATGCATTAGTTATAAGAAAAGAATTTGTTTTTTTTTTTTGATTTTCTATTTTTTTTTTAAGAATAAAAACTGCAGGAATTAAATGCAGAATGCACCTCCCCATACTTAATTCATGCATTGTCCCTAATGCATGCAAAAAGATGAAAATAATGAAAATAAAAGCAAAATTAAATGGATACTTCCCTAAAAACATTGGGTTACCTCCTAACCAACGCCTTTATTTATAGTCGTTGGCTCGACTTCATGAAACTTCATGATCCTCTAGTTGGATCTCTTCCAATAATTCAGCATTAATCTGGTAAGGCACTTTTTGAAACTCAGCATGATCAAGACTCTTAGTAAGCACAGTCAAAAATTCATCTTCGTTGGACAAGTCATAAATATTTTGGGGCAACTCATCAATAACATCAAGTGCATATACGTAATTCACATCAGCAGGGAATCTCATGGCATCAAAAATATTAAATTTAATCATTTCACCATCAAATTCCATAGTTACTGTTCCTTCATGCACATTAATTTTAGTTCTAGCTGTTTTCAAAAATGGTCTGTCAAGTAAGATGGGAATATCATGACATGCATCACCCATGTTTATCACATAAAAATCAGCAGGAAATACAAGTTTATTTACTTGGACTAAGATATCCTCTAACACTCCGTTTGGGTGAATACTGCTTCTATCAGCTAATTGAATCACTATACCAGTTTTCTTTAATTTGCCTAGGTTCAATTTGTCATAAACGGATCTAGGCATAACATTAATAGAGGCACCTAAATCAAGCATAGCTTTATCAAAGCAAAGGTTTCCTATTTTACAAGGAATAGAAAACACACCAGGGTCTTTACACTCAGGGGGACGTTTTCTTTGAAAAACAGCAGATACATTTTTCTCTACACTTATCTTCTCATTACCAATGAGCTTCCTCTTGGTAGTGCATAATTCTTTTAAGAACTTAGCATAACGAGGCACCTGTTTAATGGCATCAAGGAGAGGTATATTAATTTCTACCTTCCTTAATGTCTCTAGGATCTCCTGGTTAGCCTCATTCATCTTAGAAGCAGGGTTTCTAAATCTACTAGGAAATGGTGGAATTGGTTCATAAGGTTCTCTTTTCTTCTCTCCTATTTCCTTAGTAGTTTGATTAGAATTAGTGTCTAAATTTGGTACAGCCCCTTTAATCTCTAACTAACTAGGTTCTAATTCTTTACTCTTCCTAGGTTCTTTTAACTCTTCCCCACTACTAATTGTTATGGCACTAACATTTTCTTTAGGGTTAGGGTAAGGCTGAGATGGTAACCTATTTTGCATTTGAGCCTGCATGTTGCTAACTATGATATCAGTTGTAGTCTGTTTCTCCTAAACCTGCTAATTAAGAGTTGTCTCCAAAATCTGGAACCTATCATCCATCTTCTTGAGGACTTGTTCCAGTAAAAAGTTGGTCCTATCCTAGTTAGAAGGTTGATGAGAGGGTTGGTCAGAACCAGGTGGATTAAACTTAGGGCCATACCTAAGGTTAGGGTGGTCTCTCCATCCTTCATTATAAGTATTCGAATAGGGATCATACCTCCTTTGATCTTGGTTAGAGTAAAGAGCATTAACATTACCTTCTTGTAGAGTAGGACATGCATTAGTAGAATGCCCTTCTAGACAACAAATACCACATATTACTGCTTTTTGAATACCCCCAGTAATAATTTTATTTAACATAGCAGTAATGTGAGATAACTAATTCTCTAGAGATGAATTAGAACCTATCTCATTTACCCTTTTAACTTGTGAGTCCCTAGCACCAAACTGCTAAGTGTTTTGGGCCATTACATTAAATAGATTTCTAGCATCAACTGGGGTTTTATTAACCAGAGCCCCCCCACTAGCAGCATCAACCATATTACGATCCATAGGAAGCAAACCTTCATAAAAATATTGAATCAATAGTTGTTCAGTTATTTGATGTTGGGGACAACTAGCACATAACTTATTAAATCTTTCCCAATACTCACAAAAGGTTTCCCCATTCATTTGTTTGATTCCACATATTTCTTTCCTAATAGATCCAATACGGGATGTAGGAAAAAACTTTTCTAGAAATGATTTATACAATACAGTCCATGTGGAAAAAGATCCAGCAGGCATATAATATAACAAGTCCTTAGCATTACCAAGTAAAGAAAAGGGAAAAGCCCTTAGCCTAATTTGGTCCTCAGAAATTCCTTCAGACACCATAGCAGAGCAGGTAATAAGGAATTCACTAATGTGTCTAGAGGGGTCCTCTCTAGCTAATCCATGAAACTTAGGTGATAAATTAATAAATCCTGAGTTTAATTTCAAAGGCTTACCTAAAACAGTATAAATTGGTTGGGTTTCTAAGTTAGGAGCAGCAAGTTCTCGAAGAGTAGACATGCTTACCTCTTTAACCCTAAAACTTATTAAGTTAGGCTGACTCCCTTTGTTTTCAGCTTTCAATGCTTGTTCTTTGTTCTCTCCAATTTCTTTACCACTCCTTAATTTCATACATTCCTTGAAATCTAAAAAGAATAAAATCAAAAAAAACTAGAGTTATAATAAAACAAATAAAAGTAGCAAAATTAAATAGAAGTAAACTACCAATTTAATTTTCTTTCCCTGGCAACGGCGCCAAAATTTATTAAGTTTGTCAAGAGCTACAAATTTAACCACTACTTTGGTTATTAAATACTTTTTATAGTATAGGGAAGTAGGGATCGATCCACGACGAAAGATTGTTTTAAAAAGGCTAGCTTAATCCTAAATAATTTTACTAATTCGATTTATTAAATCTTATCTTAATAATTCTGAAATAATTAAAATCTAATGAATAAAAATCTGGACAAACACCCAATGATGCTCCCAAATATTTTAGAGCATATTATGGAAATAAAGCAGTAAAAAGATTTCCTAAATAATTTAGAAAAATAAAAATAGAATAGTACTGAAATTCTATTAAAAATCAATAACAGCAAATAATAGTCAGAAAATAAATATTAAAATTGTCAAACAGTAACCTAAAATATTATTCTTCAGGTTTATAAGCTTATTAATTCTAAATTGTATCCAATTAATTTCAGAAAAATCAGATTTGAAAATTAGCATAGAATATCAAGCAAAATAATCAATCTGAAATTAGAAATAAAATAATCTACATCAATATAAATATGAAATTAGTCACAAAAATTACCCAGATTTTAGGACACAATTTTCTGGACTTAACCACACCCAATAATTGCAAATTTAAATTAAAAATCAAAATTTTCAAAATTAATAACCTAAAAACCTGCACTTATCAATTTCTCAAAATAATTCTGAAAAATTATCAAATAACTTCCAAAAATTACGAAATTAAATATGGGCAAACTAGGACACTAAATAAACCATAGGAACTGATAAAAATCGAAAAATAGCTAAAATAACTATTTTTAGGCTAATTTCTAACAAGCCGGTAATTAAATACGAAAACTGAATTTAAATCAATCTAAAATTATAACCACTCTAAAAATCAAAATCTAAACCATCTAAAAATACCTAGACACTCCTAAAAGACTAGACTTTTGGGGGGGGGTCGATTGAAATTATATTGAAGCTAAGAAAAATTGAACAAAAATTAACAAACTAATCAAATTAACTCTAAGCAACAAATAATGATCAAAAGTTGTCAAATTTATGAAGGATACTTAGTATAATCTCAATCCACCATGCAAATTAATATTTATCATTAACATACAAGTTAATTTCATTCATGAGTTAAACTGTAGAAGACATCCACCAGCGATTCTTCCCCATTTTTCCTTAGATTCTAGTTTAATTAGGTCCAGCCCTAATATAAACCCTAGTAGTTTTAATAACCCTCACACCAGCGCAAGAATTTAATCAAACTAGAGCATTAAGAATTAGAAAAATATCATTTAACACCTTATAACCAATTTACCAGCAAGTCGATTTAACAAATATCTAAAGCGATTACCTAATTAAAAGAGATGGGTTTGAGCCATTCATGATTAATTAGGGTGATACCTAAGCGTAAAAGACTATAACTTTTACGTATTATAGTCTTCTAAACTATCAATCGAAATCGTATTAAACTCATTAGCATGCATTCTAATTAATTTAGCACGAATATCATAAACGATAAATGCTAATCGCTATAGAATCATGAATATGAATCAACTAGGCAGTAAAGCATAAGACTTGTTTCAAAATAGTAAATTCAGCATGGTTTCAAGAAGATTATACTAAGTAAAAAGGAATTACTCGCTCATATTAGAATCAAAATCACCAAATTCACCCAAATAATTCATGTTTAATAATTAACTAAACAAAAAAAAGTAAAATAAAATAAAGTAAACATCAAAAAAAAAAATGAAAGAGAACAATTCTATTTGGCTTAGTGAAGATGGCTGCGTGGCTTGTGATTGTGGCGTGATGAGTGATGGGGAGGTGATGGAGAGATAGGAGCCTTGGGCTGTTGATGGTGATGCGCAGATGATGATCGAAAAGAAAGAGGGAGTTGCGTCGTGGCTTTGTTATTGTGGGCTAGGCGTGTGATGGGGTATGAAGAAGAAGGATTAAGTATGGGGGATGAGAAGAGGTGGCAGTCGTGGGATATGGTGAAGGGGTGTGAGGAGATGCATGGATGATGGGGAAGGGCTGAAGCTGCTGTGGGTTTTATATATAGGAAGTGAAGGATGTTAGGTTTAGCATATTAGGGTTTCCTTCCTCTCTTCCTTAGACTTCTTCTCCCTCAAGATCTCTAGCCTTATTCCAACTCTTGAAACCCTAGTCTAATTAAATAATGATGGAAATAATATTTTCCATAAATTATTATTAGACCGTCTTTTCAACAAATCTTGTAAAGTCGAAGCTTCGATGTCTTGTCTTCTCCCTTTTATTTTATTAATGTCTATCCTGGAAAATATATAAAATAAAGTAAATTAGATGCAGTAATGTGTAAAGTATAATCAAAATAATTAATAAAACGATGCATGATTTTTTGCTTAACAAATTCCCCCACACTTAGACTTTGGACATCCTCATGCAAAGAAATCTTAGACTCGACCTAAAACTTACCCTTTCTTTTCTTATAAAATCATACATACTTATGATATTCATACTAGGTCAGGGCTTGCTTAAGAAAAACAGTGTTATTGAATTGATTAGTTTTTCCTTCTATAAGTGACTACCTGCTAAACATTCAACTATCCTTAGAGAGTTTATTCATCAACCTCACAACATTTTCATAATGAAGTAACAAAATCAATAATTATCCAACTCTTTTAAGCATGCATACACCGATCAAGAGGTCTAAAACATTTATGATAGAAAAGTTGAAGTATGGTATGACAATTGAACTAGAAAGAATAACTCATTGATATTGATTCTAAACTTGCCTTGTATTTATTTTTCTTCTTCTTCTTCTTTTTCTTTTTTCAAACTCTACTTTTGCACATATTCGAGACCCATATAGAGTCTTAGAAATTAAGCACTCCCTGTCTCACACTCACCCGAATAGAGGTGCGGGAGCAAACATTTAATTTTCATCATTACTTTTATTTATTTTATTGATTCACTAGTATGGGAAGTAAGCTTTCCAGTGGCAGTATTGTCTCAAAGGGTAGCACCCAATAGCACATGCCTCAACGGGGTACTTGTCATTCCCAACTTTGACTCTCTTTTTTTTTTCTTTCTTTGTATAGACAAGTAAAATCACAATTTTAATGAATTATTCAACTAATTCAATAGTCCAGGAGATGGGCCAGGTCATTTTATTGCCTTTAAATCGGATATATCACATGACGAGATAAGATGGATAATCAAGAGAGTTACTCATTAAGAAAATGTATAAAGATCAACTCAAACTTCTCTAATGGATAACTATCATGCTTAGAAGTTTTTACTTATAAAAGAATAAACTACAAAATAGCTAATAAAACCAAAAAAGAAAAATTTTTTTTTTCCTAAACAAGCAAGCCTAGCGTAAACTCATATCATGCATTGTTTATAAGAAAAGAAATTTTTTTTTTGATTTTTTATTTTTTTTTCAAGAATAAAAACTGCAGGAATTAAATGCAGAATGCACCCCCCCACACTTAATTCATGCATTGTCCCTAATGCATGCAAAAAGATGAAAATAATGAAAATAAAAGCAAAATTAAATGGATACTTCCCTAAAAACGTTGGGTTGCCTCCCAACCAGCGCCTTTATTTATAGTCGTTGGCTCAACTTCATGAAACTCCTGGATCCTCTAGTTGGATCTCTTCCAATAATTCGGCATTAATCTGGTAAGACACTTTTTGAAACTCAGCATGATCAAGACTCTTAGTAAGCACAGTCAAAAATTCATCTTTGTTGGATAAGTCATAAATATTTTAGGGCAACTCATCAATAACATCAAGTACATATACGTAATTCACATCAGCAAGGAATCTCATGACATCAAAAATATTAAATTTAATCATTTTACCATCAAATTCCATAGTTAATGTTCCTTCATGCACATCAATTTTAGTTCTAGCTGTTTTCAAAAATGGTCTGCCAAGTAAGATGGGAATATCATGACATGCATCACCCATGTTCATCACATAAAATCAGCAGGAAATACAAGTTTATTTACTTGGACTAAGATATCGTCTAACACTCCGTCTGGGTGAATACTGCTTTTATTAGCTAATTGAATCACTATACCAGTTTTCTTTAATTTGCCTAGGTTCAGTTTGTCATAAACGGATCTAGGCATAACATTAATAGAGGCACCTAAATCAAGCATAGCTTTATCAAAGCAAAGGTTTCCTATTTTGCAAGGAACAGAAAACACACCAGGGTCTTTACACTTAGGGGGGAGTTTTCTTTGAAAAACAGCAGACACATTTTCCCCTACACTTATCTTCTCATTACCAATGAGCTTCCTCTTGATAGTGCATAATTCTTTTAAGAACTTAGCATAACGAGGCACCTGTTTAATGGTATCAAGGAGAGGTATATTAATTTCTACCTTCCTTAATGTCTCTAGGATCTCTTGGTTAGCCTCATTCACCTTAGAAGCAGGGTTTCTAAATCTACTAGGAAATGGTGGAATTGGTTTATAAGGTTCTCTTTTCTTCTCTCCTATTTCCTTAGTAGTTTGATTAGAATTAGTGTCTAATTTTGGTACAACCCCTTTAATCTCTAACTAACTAGGTTCTAATTCTTTACTCTTCCTAGATTCTTTTAACTCTTCCCCACTCCTAATTGTTATGGCACTAACATTTTCTTTAGGGTTAGAGTAAGGCTAAGATGGTAACTTATTTTGCATTTGAGCCTGCAGGTTGCTACCTATGATATCAGTTGTAGTCTGTTTCTCTTGAACCTGCTTAAGAGTTGTCTCCAAAATATAGAACCTGTCATCCATCTTCTTGAGGACTTGTTCCAGTAGAAACTTGGTCCTATCCTGGCTAGAAGGTTGATGAGAGGGTTGGTCAGAATCAGGTGGATTAGGCTTAGGGCCATACCTAAGGCTAGGGTGGTCTCTCCATCCTTCATTATAAGTATTCGAATAGGGATCATACCTCCTTTGATTTTGGTTAGAGTAAAAAGCATTAACATTACCTTCTTGTAGAGTAGGACATGCATCAGTAGAATGTCCTTCTAGACAACAAATACCACATATTACTGCTTTTTGAATACCCCCAGTAATAATCTTATTTAACATAGCAGTAATGTGAGATAACTGATTCTCTAGAGATGAACTAGAACCTATCTCATTTACCCTTTTAACTTGTGAGTCCCTAGCACCAAACTGCTGAGTGTTTTGGGCCATTAAATTAA
>JAKOGI010004172.1:0-32234 GCA_029747015.1 Carnegiea gigantea
GATTGGATGAAAGAAAAGAGATATGCTTATGTGTATAATATCGTGTTATAAGTATGTGGCGTGAGTAAATTGGTGGATTAAAGTAACTAACACAATGTGAGATGTCCTCGTGGATAATATCACTCATTATAATTTCAAAATTGAGACTCCACGGGAACCAGAACCTAAGGTTCACAGAGCTGCCTTAAACGTCATCGCAACCCAAAGTTAGTGGCTAACGATGATTCGTTAGAGCAAAAACAATAATTATAATAATATCATCAATAGAAATTATGAGTAAGACGGCTATAATAATAATAATAATAATAATAATAATAATAATAATAATAATAATATTGTCAATAACAAGGATCGATTTGATGTTGTCGTAGTACATGTCAAAAGTTCATTAATCGTGAAAGGAGAAAGGTACCACAATAAATCAAATGAAATTCAATTGAATGAATGAGAATGACCGACTACCCTAATGATAATAAAAAAGCGAAGGCAAGAGATTTGAAATCGTTCATTAAAATAATAAAGATCATAAAATTTCTAAATCTTTCACTAATCAAGAAAAATTACATATTTGGAGCAGAAGTGAGGCCACGTCGGTCGCTTCAGGCTGCCAGCAAACAATTTTCAGTAAAAGAGAGAGATATTTTCAAAGATCAGGTACGTACATTGCTTATGCTCTTCGAAAATTCGCATATTTTTCAGCAATTAAAATTAATACCAGATTCATTTAATGAACCAAGTTTCACATTGTTTTGTCATATAAACAAGTGACCCCGCCAATGAGTAAGCATCAGGGCTTACGTCCATCAATATACCCGCGCGCGGCGTCAACTCAGGCTTCCCGATCGGCCTGGGGGGTGAGCAACCAAAGTATGATCGTTTCAAGATGTATATCGACCAAGGGGTTCACTTCTAGATAATAATCAACAAAGCAGTTTTACATGTATATTCTCTCTCTCTCCTGTTTGCAAACTAAAGTATTTTGAAATGCGGCCGGCCCAACACCTTTAACATAAAACCCATTTTACTGCATGGGGATATATGTGCTGAACTTCGGCTCATTATTCGTATGTTTTTATATTTTCTGTTTTAGGTATTGGGAGCAGTGAACATCCGTCCTCTTGATAAGCCGGGAAGTAGCAAACAATGGACACTTACTGAGTATTAGCTAGTCAACGCTCACAGTGATGGTAGGTTAGCACTTTATTGTTACTCCTTTGAAACCTCGGGATTGTTAATGCTTAGCATAGTTACGCTAAGTTATCACATATATTGTGAACTGCATAGGAGAACAAATATTTATTTTATTCTAAAGTCAGTAGATCAGGTAGCCTTGTTCCATTACGGAACGGCGGTAACGCCTCCAATCAAAGGCTTCCGCTACAAATTAATAGTAATTAAGCGATTAAGCTGCAGTAATCAGACATCAACAATTGGGGGCGTTACATATACACACATACATACATACACAGACACGTGTCGAAGCGGTGCTGGCCCATGTGGCCACCACTGCACTTGGAATCCTCAGCCCCCTGGGTTCGAATTCGGGGGGCACACTTTCCGTTTTGTGAAGTTTGTGTGTGATTGGCATGTGTTCCTGGATTCTTGTCCAAGCTTTGACATCCCTCGCCCCGACTCATCAAGACCTGCTAGGTATTCTGAGATAGAGACCTAGTGGATTGGGTCCATTTGCCCTTTTTTTTTAAAAAAAAAATCACCCATAGACACATACACAACAGTAATAACAACAACAAGAAGAAGAACAATAATAAGAATTTCTAGTATAGGTTTTGGTCTCGCTGAATTTGGGGAGATTCAGATGTAAACCGGTTTAGCTCGACAAACATTACTGTCATTGGAGATATTGATTATAAATGACCCACAAAAATCTTCAATAACCATTTTACTGAGAAGAGATGAATCTTTCGAGCACATTTGATAGTAGGAGTTATAAAGAAGATATGACAAGCATCAATGTATATTAAACAAATAAGTAATTGGCATGCAAACTGGGTACGAGGAAATAATAGGATCACCTACAAAAGGACCACATTAATAATTAGAGAATGTGCATCAGCGGCAGATAGCAACATCAACCAACAGCAGCAGCAATAACAACAATTAAGCAACTAAAATACAACATGTCCCAATGCGGGCCTGCTTTTGCGAGGTCTGGGGAAGTTCAAATGTAGGCAACCTTACCTCTGCAGACATCCCTGTCGATAGAGAGGCCGATTTCGAGAGACCTACAAAAATAAGAATTTTGAAAAAAAAAAAAATTTTATAAAAGAAGGATTATGTGAAAGCATTAGATGGAGAAGCTAAGGATATATAAATAAATCAGTTGGTCACAACTATATATGTAAACAATTGTATAATATAGTAGAGAAAGGTACTGTACCTTGCAGAGGTAGGTAAATAATGTCTCTTCCTAGAAGTCTGTACTACCTGCATACAACACTTGGGACTTACAGAGAACATAACTCAATATTAGAGTTTTTAATGTTTATTTAAGCGTTAGATTTTAAGTAGTTAGTTATTTACATTTTACAGACATACATACACAAGATGTAAGCAACTAACTACTTAAAATCTAATGCTTAATAAACACTAAAAACTCCAATATTGAGTTATGTCATCTGTAAGTCTCAACTTTCTCGAATATTGTCTAATAACCGTATTCTAGTTCTTTTTCATCTTCCTTTACCCCTTTCTCGTGTGTGTATATGCTTATTTTACAATGGTAAATAAAACCATAAGAATATTAAGTACCTTTTCTTACAAGATTAAGTACACCCAACTATATCGTCTGTTAAAATAGTTCTGAGAGATGAAGAACTCAGAAACACATATATTTGAAGGAAAATGCAGTAACAAGGTGTTCAAATTTAGAAAGTCAATATGTTGTCGTATTTGCTTTTCTGAAAATATGAGTAATGAGAAGATAGATACTTCGATTCTTTCATATGCATATATCCTCCATAATATTGGATATTTGCCAGGAAACTTGAATATTCCATGGCTTTGCCACTGGGATAATTTGTTCTTTTATCGAAAAACATATCATTGTCCGAGCTCTAAATTTGTTGGCCGTTTGAGAGGATAGTGAAGGCAACGCTGAGAGGAACATGATGATATATTGGTCAATGGATAGTAGGGCTGGCAAAAATTCGGGTCCGGGTTGATTCGAGTTCGGACAAATCAGACATTCGACAAAAACTTAATATCCAAACCCTGTCCGGATTATAAATCGGACACTATAACCAGACCCAAATCCGGACCCGAATGTACGATATCCGGATGATTTTAGGACATTCCGACCGAACATTTGTATGATCGAACTCGAACCCGATTTTTTAAGTGTCCGAGCCCGGTTTTCTGAATTTGTTTTCATATAATTTTCTAAAGAATTTTGACTAAAATTACATATACATATAGTTGTCCGATGTCCGAATCCGGTTATCCGAATTTGCCAAACCCAAAACGGTTCAAAAATCCGGAGAACCCGAACCCGAATGTTCAAACCCGAACCCGACGCGCATTTAAATTCGGACATGATCGGTTGTCCGAATTTTAAATTTGGACATAAATTTGACGACCGTATCCGATTTTTCGGGTCGGACAAATTCGGGTAATCGGGTCGGATAATTTTTTGATTGCCCTAATGGATAGTGCTGTCAGAGATAATGGTGAGAGGACGACGGTTGCAAATTATCCATAATAGTGTTCGGAATTAATGAAGCAATATCAATGTTCAAATGCGGCAACAAGAAAGAGCAATAGTAACTCAAAATTGCGCCATCCAATCGGGCTGGGGTCGCCGGTGAAGAAGGGAAATAATCAAAGTAAAATAAATAAAATAACCCATTTGAACAAATAATCAAGAATAAGTAGAATATAAATAACATAATTATCATGATAGTATATAAGTTGAACATATGATGATTTTCTCCAAGGTTTTTGTAATTGGGAAATAAGATTTAATATACGTATGCAATTTGCTAGAAATTTTGGTCACTTTTACCCAAAAAAAAAACCTTGTTTAGAGAAGTTTATTTAAAATGATCGTTTTAAAAATAATTATTTGGACCAAAATGACTATTTTAAGCAATTTTTTAATAAATACTGTTAATCAATTAAAATAACATATGTTATCTCAAAAAACTCTTTTACTCCCAAAAACTTTTGCAATTAAGCACGCCACCTTGAAATTTCATTTTTTTAAATTTTTTATATAATATGTCGACGATAATGATGGCACAATTTTATTTACAATTGAGGGTGGGGTTTCAATGTTCAAGCTTTAAATTCTACATGATGTGACAAGTGTGAGCAGTACTGGCACAACAGCACAACGGCCTCGCTGATCCCCCCTCGGTCCCTCCCCCAAAATCTCTCTTCCAGTGTCTCTCTCTCCTGTCACCCGACGACGTTTTCCGGCAATCGGTGTTAGCGTATAGGCGCCGTCTCGTCTTCCTTGGCCTTGGGTCTGCTCGTGCTCGCCTATGCCAATTGCTAACTTCCCCCGATTCTCTCAATTGAGCCAATTTTACTTATAATTAAGGAAGGTTAGGGTTCTCTCAATTGGGCCAGTTCTACTTGCCAGTGCCAACTACCCCTGGTTTCAAGTTTCAAACTTTTTAAATTTCTGCATGATGTTCTAATTAGTTTCTTTCAATTGAGCCAGTTTTATTACAATTGCCTGGCTGCTAAACCCCCCCCCCCCCCGGGGGGTTTCTTTCAATTGAGCCAATTTTATTTATAATTAAGGTTAGGGTTTCAATGTTCAAGCTTTAAATTTTAGATTGTTAGTCTAAACTAGTGGGTTCCCCCCCCCCTGTCTAGCTTAATTACTTGTTGTTGATGGAATTGTTGATGGTCTTTCTATAGGATTTGGGCTTTGGATGCCAAGTAATTTGCTTTCCTTGCTTGTTTAATTATTGTTGTTATTTGTGGTTTTTTTTTTTTGGTGTTTGTTTTTTGGAGTGGGGTGTAGTTGAGCACTAAGCAAGTAAGCTGGCATTTTGTAACTGACACTCAGAAAGATGTCTAAACCATTGCACAGTTACATCATTAACGAAATTGTATGCACGAGTGTAAAGCAGAAACCTTATATGATTTGAAATAGTTTCAGGTTGTCCACCATAATCTTGGAATTTCCTCATGTTCGTTTCATGCCAGAGTCAACACACCGTTGCAGCGAGGACTATTCTCGTCTGCCTTGCCTTCATTGATTGACCTTTGAATTGCCTGCTAAACTGTAATATTTTATGGGACAGCCGCATCTCATGAACAAAGTCTTGCTCCAATCATATTAGTCTGTGGAGCCTAAAAACGAATCAATTTTTTCCGCCCGGTTGAATATGTATCCAGCCTTTAATTCGTTGTTTAATTTACCTAGAGAAATACGTGTTTGACGCTAATCATAGTGACCATCATGTGTCAATTTCAAAGCATGAAAAAACACAGAGTGCAAATGCAATGGTTGAAATATCGTAGTATTTTATATGTTGTGTGGATTTTCTTTTACCGTGTGAACATGGTGGTGGTATCAATAGAGGGATGATCATTTTCAAAAAATTTAGATTTACAATGGTTCAAGCAAACAGTTAATCATTTTGGGCTACCGTGCTTGTTTTCTTTCCTCATTATCTCGTTATTGTTCCTGAATCATTTTATTTTAGTTTTGCCTTCAGATGGCTAGCTCCGTACAAGATGTCCCTAGTCAAAAGATGTACATTATGTGTGAAAGGAAGGCAAAGGTACTACATATCTATGCTTCCTATAACGAACTTCTTCCTCGTCGATGAAATTTGTTTGTATATATGATAAACTTGAGTTGATGCTTAAGTATTCGTCTTAGCTACTGAATTGTATATTATTTGTGACCCCTGTGGCTTATTCTTGGTTAACAGGCACGCAATAACTGCAAGGACATCATCAGCTCATTGATGGATGATATTCTTGTCCGAATCCTCTCTTTATTGGACCTAAGAGAAGCAGCCAGAACCAGTGCTCTCTCAAAGAGATGGAGATATTTGTGGGCTAATCGATCCGATCTGGATTTTGATGCTTCACCAACATTGTACAGACTGTGGCATGAACTTTCTATTTCTTGGGAACTTTATGATGCTCAGTGCGAATTTGAGGCATATAAATTTGTTCGTCATGTAAACCAGGTAGTGAGTTCGAATCTTGCCCCTAGCATCAATAGATTCCGAGTTCGTTTTCTGCTGGGTGGAAGCTATGGATATGATATTCATAGATGGGTGAACTTCGCAATGGGAAAGAATGTCAAAGAATTGGAATTGAATTTGTCAAGCTATATTGGTGGATATCCTCAATATCCTTTCTGCTTATATTCTTTTAGGTGCTATGCTGGGTATCCATCAGTACATTCATTAGTCTCTCTAAGTTTGGTAGCCGTCAATATTTGTGGTTATTTTCTCAAATCTGTTTTGTTTACTTTTCCCAATCTGGAGCGACTTACGCTGAAGGATTTGGGCTGTGGACAAAGCGATCTTATTGTTGTCGGGGATTCTCTCAAGTTGAGGCACTTGGAGATTTCACGTTGCCGTGATTGCAGAAAACTTGAGATTTCTGCTAGGAACCTCAATTCTATTGTATACTATGCCTATGGACATGAGCAGGATGTCAAATTTGCATATGCCCCGCTGCTTAATGAGGCTTCAGTTAGCGGACCCAATTCAGTTCGCTTCATCCATAGGCTTCACCATTCAGGTTCTCTACATCAGCTAACAAAGCTCGCGGGCCTGGTACAGGTTAGTTTGTCTCTCCCTTTAGATGGGCAATTCAGTGATCTATTGATGAAGTTAGGTAACCTTTATTTCTCAGAAGTGTGTGTTTTCTGTTTCATAGATCCAAGATTTCATCAGAAGCCCGATTGGATTTCCACAGTTTGTAAACCTGAAGCAACTTGAGTTCGCATTTTCTGATGCTGCTAATCAAAGCCTTCTCATTTTTACCAATTTGATTGATGCTTGCCCAGTGTTGCATAATTTCAAGCTGCAGGTGATTGATTGATTGTCTTTATTTTCATCACATGCCATACTGCTATTGCATATGTGATTGCATTATTTGAAATGACACTGATGCATTTCATACTTTTTGTGGTCAACTGAGATGATTTTCCAGATTGTCTTTAAGATTTATATTGTGTGGATGTAATATTCTGGCAGTGATGGTTGTTTGTGCTGAAATTCAAGTATTGTTTGCGATACGGGCTCTTAGCTGGCAATGCCACTGTATTTTTAAAATTTATTCGTTTTGCCTGCTGTCACTGGTTTATGGGTTTCTATCCTAGGGGCCACAAGAATATTGTTTACCTGTGTTCAACTGTTAAGCTTTGATTTTTTTTTTCAGTTTCAAAATTTCTTCCTCAGAAAATGTTTACCCACTTCTCCCTCGTCCTTCTCCCCCAGTCCCTACCTTGTGCCAAAAATAAATTAGTATACCACTAGAGCTGGGAAAACCTGACCCTAGACGATAACCTGACCCGAACCCGGCCCGAAGTTACTGAGAGAAACCCGAACCTGACCACGAACCGAACCGATTTCGATCCAAAGTCGACATGATTTGACAGTTTAGCGTGAAAACATGTTATTTTTCAATTTTGAGTAGATCTAAACTATTTACAAGATTGATACGAGATTAACCCGTTTATTAAATGGGTCAACCCGAACCGGCCCGATATCCAGCTCTACATGCCACAATCCACCGTTGCTGGCTGCCTGGGGCATCGTGGAAAAGGCTAGACAAGGTTCCCCCATGTTGTTGACCAACTTTCAATGGCCAAAATCGACCTTATTGGCTTCATTCCTCCTAATATTCTCTCATCCCTCTAAGCCCGTTGCACACAACCCATCCTCCATTGTCGGCCACTTGAAGTTTTGCTACTTTTAAGCGTTGCTGGCTATCAGCAAGGCCAAGGCAACATTCCCGGAGTCGTCTGATAGCTTGCCACTGGCCAATATCTAAGCCCAAGGCTTCAACTCGTCCTTCCAACCAGATTTTAATCTTTGTCTGTCATCCGCTTCTTTTTGGAGCTCACTCAGACAAAGTTACCATACCCCTGTAATAAAAGCCTGTCTCACCTAACAAAATTGCAGCGGTCTTCCATATTTCGCATTGCTCAGAACTTGGATTTTGGTGGGAGAATTTTCTCTGCTTTGATCATCATGTTCTTCTTCAAGCTCATTCAACTCAAAGCTCACGCAACCCCGCACAAAATTGAAGTGGGTCTCTTATAAGGATATGGGCCAAAAAATTGATTTTGGTGGACAATTTGTCTCCTGTCATCATCTTATTCAAGCTCACTTAACCCAAGGTCACCACAGCTTCATCAAAAATGTCAATCTTGCCAAACAAAATTGAGATGACTTTCTCATATAGGTATTGCTCTTTTTTTTTTTTGGTTTTTGGTAGCAAAAATTTCATATATATCGAGTCTTTCATATTGGCGTTGCTTAGAACTTGGATTTCGGTGGGAGAATTTTCTCTGCTTTGATCATCGTATCTTCTTCTTCAAGCTCATTCAACTCAAATCTCATGCAACCCCACCAAAAAGTCAACTTACTGCACAAAATTATTGAAGTGGGTCTCTTATAAGGATATGGGCCAAAAAATTGACTTTGGTGGACAATTTGTCTCCTGTCATCATCTTATTCAAGCTCACTTAACCCAAGTTCACCACAGCTTCATCAAAAATGTCAATCTTGCCAAACAAAATTGAGATGATTTTCTCATATAAGTATTGCTCTTTTTTTTGGTTTTTGGTAGCAAAAATTTCATATATATCGAGTCTTTCATATTGGCGTTGCTTAGAACTTGGATTTCGGTGGGAGAATTTTCTCTGCTTTGATCATTGTATCTTCTTCTTCAAGCTCATTCAACTCAAATCTCATGCAACCCCACCAAAAAGTCAACTTACTGCACAAAATTAAAGTGGTTCTCTAATAAGGATATTGGTCAAAAAATTGATTTTGGTGGACAATTAGTTTCCGCTCATCATCGTCTTCTTCAAGCTCACTCAATCCCAGTTCACCACAACTGCACCAAAAGGGCAGTCTTGCCAAACAAAACTGAGATGGTTTTCTCATACATGTATTGCTCTTTTTTACTTTAAAGGCACTGCATTTCCTATGAGGGAAATTTGATTGGGATTGGTGGCATGCAATGACTGGCAAAGGGGTTGAGAGATTCTTTTTGAGGGGTTTTTTTTTTTTTTTTTTTTTTTTTTTTTTTTTTTTAAGGGGAGTGTGGTTTTGGGCGGAGGGGAGTTAACTAGAATGAAGTTGAAAGGAATAGGCCTTAAAATGTTATGGGCTTCTTTTAAGGCCTACTCCTTTCAACTTCATTCTAGTTGGAAGAAGGAACTAGAAGGAGCTGGATGCAGTTATAAACATAGTTAGAATACTAAACGAAATTGGAAGGAAAGAGTTCCCACTTGAAAGAATGCGACCTTAATATAGTAAAACTTTTTTTTTTCGCCCGGGGGGGGGGCTGTTACCTAGCATGATAGCTGTAAATCGGTTGCCTTGTGATAAGATATACATTCAAAAATCAGGGCCATGCAGGTTTGGAAAAATATGGAACAGTGGAAAAACGAATAAAATGTTAAAGTACATTGACATTGCCAACTAAGAACTCTTCCCAATACCCAATGTTAACAGTTAGAGGTCAGTCATCATATGTGTTGTTAAAAAGCATATGCTACAGTTTTTCTGCATTTCCAGTACTGAGGCCTAGAGTTCGTTTCAACTTTGTCAAATGTCTTTGTCAAGACCTAACTCTGAGAGTTGGAGTGGAACTCTATATTAGTTCTTTACTTTCCAAGCAAGTGTTGACTGTACTGCAGTTCGGACTCATCCTTCCCTCTATTAGGAAGCAAGGTGCTCGGTGCTTGTGGCTTCTGAAATTCCCTCCTCAAATATGAAACCTACATTTATGAATCCATATGATAGACTCTTTTGCAATATACGTTTGTTCTCTGTCCATAAATCCTAGGCTCCATGACTGCTAGCTATGCTAGTTGGTAACGCTTGACAGTAACAAAATCCTTGGTTTGAATCCCACGTACAATGGCATTTGTGCATCATATACTTGGAAGAGAAGGGGGGGGGGGGGATCATGGGCTCTGAACCCTTATATGGTTGTTTTTCACCTTCTTCTGGATTGTGGTCTCTGCTGGTGTCAGCTCCGCTCCTTCATGTGTTTGTTTTTCAGTGAATTCAAAAACCAGTGGTTGTTGTATTGTTGTTTATTGGTTGATATCTTCCGTCTTTCTTCGGTCTTCACTGAACAACTCTGATGATGCGTGGTTACTATGTGTTTATGGGGAATTTCAACTTTATAAACCAGTAATTCTATCTTAATTATAACTGAATCCTATTTGTAGTTCTTATGAAATGAAAATGTTTATGAGGTCAAAAGCCTTCTTTCTTAGGCAACACATTTGAACACGAGTGTTAACTTTACACGAAATGATGATTATGGTGTCCAAAAAAATTTCTACAGAAAAATTTGTGGGTCATTTGGAATCTCTCTTTGTTTTTTTTTTTGGGGGGGGGGGGGTTAAGTTTACTTATATTTGGATCTCTTTAGAGGCTTAGAGCTCGTTAAGATGAAGCCCACAAAGTGTTGTCATTGTTGTTTTTGTATGAAGTGATAATTACGGCCTCATTTTTGGCAGCGCGACTTTCGGAAGTCCTATTGGTTTGATGATGAGGAAGCCTTGAGAGGAAATGTAATCAAAGTTGCAGAAAAGTATCACCATTGTCTTAGGATATTTGAGATGGTTGGATTTCGTGGAGCTCCAGCTGATTTTGAGCTGGTTATGTATCTAGCGCGGTTTGCTATTGTGTTTGAGAAGGTTGTCCTTGATCCTCACTTACCCTGGGACGAGGGAAAGCCATCAGAACGCAACACTCTTGAGCAGATAGAAGCAATTAGGAGACAGGCCAAGCTACTTCAGAATCAGCTGCCAGCAAGAGTTCAAATGGAGGTTCTTTGATGTGGTTGTCAGTCCCTGGTTGCTCATAATTATAGATATCACTTATTGTTATTGCTTATGTGAAAGATAGTTAATCGTTTCAATCTATTATTGTTTTGTTTGGATTTAGCTTTTAAGCGTTTGTCACGGACTATTATTAACATTTGATGAAAATGCTGTTCCCAAAATATTCAGATTCTCTATTTTTAAGAGTTTCCTCTTCATTTTTTGGGGGGGGGGGAGGGGTCCCCACCCCCCCCCCCCCCAAGTCAAATGTTTAGGTTTTCTACTTTCTAGAGTTCTTTGTACTTTTTGTATTTGATAACTGAAGCATTCAATTCCAACGTATATTTAAGTATATTTTTTAGAGGGATTTTTTTCCCAGGGTGGTAAACTTGTTGATCCAAGTGTCCCTCAACAAAACTTTAAAATTACAGAAGGTAAAAAAATTTAAGAAATAATATATTTTTAAAAAATGTGAGGCTAGCTAGCTCAACTGATCAAGTCGATCTCCTAGGTTGCTGCCAGAGAAATGGATTCGAGTCCTACTTACATCAACATGTGCGCGCCCTTTTAAGCCAAAGGATTTTTTTATTTTAAAAAAATTGTCTTGTAGTTCATAAATCTTGAATAGCATCTAAAGGACCGAGTTATGTATGAAGGGGGCACCTCGAACGATTGTTCACGGATGAGGGCGGAAATTTATTTTTCGTCCGACATGGAGGATTTAGGGTGCTAGTTGAGTTTCCTCACCTTCAATGGGCTACAATCCGAGCCACGTATCAACCCGCGGTTGATAGAGTAGAAAAAGAAGCTGATTGAATGGAAGATTAAGTTTCATAATTCAAGTAGCTAATATGTTAAATAATTGACAACGATAAATTGGAATGAATTTTACGGTCTAGTGAGTGCACTACAAAATATTTACTCATAGATTCTAGTTCATGGTTTCCGTCATTATCATTCAATCCACAATCCTCCCTATGCCCTCATATACCATGCAGACTGCAAGATTGCCAGGAGGAACTTGTGATTAAATTGGCTTGATCCTCAAGAACTAATGGCCACACACCATGCAAACAGCAAAATGAGTCCACATTCACCAGAAAGCGCCATTGATTTCGTTTTTGAGCCTTCATTTGACATAGTTAAACTAGTATTAGCTCATTCCATCTCAAATTTTTTTCCACTCACAAAATGCAAGTCTAATGCCTCATGAAACAAAAGTCAAATCACTTAAACTCACTTATATTGATAACGGATTTTCAATTAAAAAGTTTGTTTTCAGGTTTTTGAATATTATTGAAGATAATGACATTGTTTCTTATTCTTATACTCCCTTGCTTTCTTCTCATACTATCTCAATTTTTCTCTTAAGGTGTTGTCAATGCATATGAAATATTTAAAAAGATTGTCCCATGGAAACTACGGCTAAATCTAATCTCATTTGACACACACTACGGTTAAGTGGACTTGGACCAAACAGCCTAACACAAACTTCGGTTAAATCTAATCTTATTCAAATCAAACCAAGCACTACAAGATGGCATGGGATTGTTTAAACGGGCAAACCAGGTGGAGTTTCCATGGATGACTAATTCTGAGGGTTTGGAGGATGAAGGTTAGCATGCACAAAACTGCACGGCTAAATAAGCATCTAAGTAAATGATAAATTGGCAGAGCTATGTGAAAATGGTGAGAATATGTAGCAGTTGAGGATGTATACTGCATGAGAATATATTTTTAATGATGTACAAGGCATGCCTACCATGGAAGGAGATGACTTAATCCAGATATGAAAGGGGGGGGGGGGCAGTATGTTGTCTGGTCAAGATTCAAGAAGATAATGCATCTTGTGGAGTGTGAACGCATAACTAACATAAGATCTGTAAGAATGCAAGAGTTTTCCAGTAAATGCATCCTGGACTCAGTGAAGCTCTGGATTCACTTGTCACTGACCTGCTATTGACACATTCAAATGGACCTAAAAACAGAGGATGACACGAATCCAACCCAACCAGCATTAACAGACCAGCCAGATACTTGTAGTGACATCTGACTACGAATATATAGTTGAATCCTATAGACAAATTAACAAGGATAGATCATTAGAAACTCTAAACATATACAAAACTATAAGCCTAAATGTGAACATCGATCTGATGCACTTGCTGCCTAGGAGTATTGGGATTGCAGATTGTAGCATGAGAAGATAGTTCACTGTAGTCACAGTGAAGTCTAATATAGACTTCTGATAGGGATGGCAGTATGTAAACTGCCCAGAAAACGAACACTCGTTGACAGGGGTTGTGAAGCTTCCTGGTAAATATTGACACATGCTTTATACAAATCATCCCTTGTCGCACATCAGACAGCTTCAATACTATCTACCAGATTAGTAAGCTGTAAAAAAATGTCCTCTTTACCCAAGAGACTATTCACATAATATCCGAACTCATTAATTTACCTCGTTCTATCTGAATGATCGGTCTTAATTCGGGAGGAGTAACTACAGATCTATGTACTGGGAATTGCTGGAATCTCCGATATTGTCTACCAGGCCAGTAAACTGTAAAAGCATGCCCTGTTTTATCCAACAGATTATTCAAAAGATCTACAAAGCCATGCAATGGAAATTGCTTGAGTCTTCGACATTGTCGACCAGATCAATAAAGTGTAAAACGCTGTCCTGTTTTAAACCAATTGAAAGTGGCTTGTTTTAGACCAAACTGTAAAAGAATTCCCGACATTGCTTCACCTCGATGTCCTTACTTAAGAAAAAACTGTTAGAAAATGTCATGTTTTGCACAACTGGCTATTCAAAAAGACAAAGGCAAGTCCATGTGCTGGGAATTGCTTGGATCTCAGGTAAAGACAATAGACAAAGCCAGACTGTTCTGGAAGCAACAGAGAAGACCATTCATCTGCCTGTGAGTTACCAGCACCAACAACAGTTTGAAGCTGAATCTGACATTCTTTAAGAAAATTGAATCCAGATCAATCTCTTACTGTTCTAAGCTGATCATGTCTACAGACAAACCATCACCTTTCCTTTTATAAGGTGACGACTTCGACTAGGATCAAAATCCTCACAAATGGTGTTGTACGAGGGATGGAGGCAAAAGGGCCGGTGTAGAGCTAGTGCTAGCAGCAATTTCTTTTTCACATGGCAAAGTATAACCCAACCCAAAAAACACATGAACTCGAACAGTGAACCGCATCTGCAAGCGGCACTAAAATAGTGTAATTAAGTAATGAACTAGATTCAAATTTGGCAATCTACGGCTGTCTAGATGAACGATGATTCATTGTGGATCCACCTAATCTTAATCTACCCAGATTCACTTATTTTCCTATTCTGCAAACAAGGCATGGCCTAAAGTCAAATTGCTAAGATGTCCATGTATTCATTTTTAAAAAATTTTAAGAGGTCACCATGCTGAGAAGGTGAACTGGTAGACCAACCTATGCCATTCTGTATTACCAGTCGCCAACCACATTTCATCAAACTTCCTATACATAATAGGAATCCCAGTGTCTATAAATGGCCATGAGAAGATCTTTTTTACAACTCAGCACAAAGGAAGCTATTCATCATCTAGTTTCCACAAACTCCATTCCAATAAAAAAAAACCCTAGACTTATCCGTCTTCCTTCCTCCAAAATATGGCCACCACCAAGTTAATATTCCTTTCCTCCCTGCTCATGGCTATGTCCATGTCAAGCATCCAAATGACCCTTGCAACGCGCCATCTGTTGCAGACAGGGCCTGCAGTACCTACATTGCCTACCGCCATCCCTCCATTGCCTGCAATTCCGACAACCCTGCCTCAGGCTGCACTGCCAACATTGCCCACCAACCCCTTGTCCTCTATGCCTAATCCAAGTAGCCAGATCCCATCGTTACCAAACATGCCGTCCTTGCCAAACATTCCTACAACTATCCCTATCACCATACCTAACCTGCCCGCCTCAATCCCTTCCATTCCTGGCTTTTCTCAACCCCCTTCCAACTAAGCTCCCTTTCGAAATGTCACAGCCTTTGAGCTTCAGAATTCATTCCAGAATTGTTTTTCATTTACCTTGTATTGATTGAGAGTGGTGCTTTCATGTGTGTGTATGTATGAGTGAGGTTTCATCTATGAGTGCAGAACGTTCTCATATAAACGTAGGAGAGTAGAACTTCTGCGTGATTGTATCAATGGATGTGTTCAGTTTGAGATGTTTAATGGAATCATACCAGTTACCACAACCTTCTTTTTCTTTTCTGTTTTCTTTATTACGCTCTTCTTGTATTGAATGATTCCATTGTCACAGCTCTGGGATATAAATACATTTGTGGATTTCAAAGAATAATACGACAATGCTCATAATGGATCCTTTGGAGCTTACACAACTATGATGCTAAATACCATAATAATGTTAAGTACTAAACCACTATGGTAATACTTATATCTAATACACTATAATAGGTGTCAGCTAGCTCAGCTAAAGGCAAAGCTAGCTTACACAGCTCTTTGTGCCTCATTTTGCACCCATAAATGTTTAGAAACTCAGTGATGCTCATACAAACCCTCCCCCCCCCCCCCCCCCCCCATATACAAAGTTGATCACACTGTTCAGCTGTGAAACAGACTATGCTTTGCAGTTGGCATCCCATGAGACCTCCAATACACGGATTGCATTGAAGATTTACAATATCAAATGCAGTTGTGACAAGGTACCACTATATGTAACAGAAGAGGATAATTAATCACTGTATTCAGCAGGGAAATTTAGGAAAGACCACTGCTCCGGGTTCAAGCCAAAAACAAACCGTTGATGACTTCCAAAGAGATTTACCTAGAGTGGTTACATTTTTCATCAGAGAATCGCACGGCTATCATACATTGAATTACCCTGAGATCTGAAAATACAGATAATGTAGGCAAACTTCATCCTCGAAAGCTTTTCTCAGACAATAATCTAGCCTCTAAACCAACCCCACGTCCCTTTGCTTCTCTCTCCCAAAAAAAAAAAAACAAGAAAAAAAGCCTATTACTTGATCTCTGTAAATTCAGCAGAGTACAGAAAGCGCAGTGGTTTGTGGTGTATGAACCCTCTTTGACAGACATGGCACTGCATTTGCACTCTGTTTGTGGAATATGAAATCTCTTTGACAGACATGGCACTTCGTTTTGTATCAGTAAAATGCGCCTTAAAACTCAAACGCAATAGCAACAGATAACCAAGAGGTTTTTCCTTTGGCCCCAGGGGGGGGGGGTGTGGTGAAAAATGCAGCAGTCAGTGCAGCAAAACACATGTTTGCCAAGAGTTGCTTGAATTAACCATTTCTGTCAGGAAAAAAAAAGGAAATGAAAAGGAAATCATCAGGGCGTATCATTTGAGTTGACTGCGCAAATAAGTCCATGTTGCTTTCAAATTAAAATTACAGGAAAAGTCTCCAGAGAGTCCAGTCACCAGGCAGGTGAGCTAACCCATGCTGCTACATCTCTACATTTCGGCCAACCACATCCTAATAATTGACTAATTAAATATCTGTTTTTTTAATTTTCAAAATCTCCCAATGGATAATACCCTATCAATGTCATGCATTGCACAACTAAGTTCAGAAGCAAAAACTTAGGTACTTCTGTACACCAGCCCCCAACCACATTTCATCGAACTTTCTATGAAACACAAGAAGCCTAGTATCTATAAATACTCAAAACAAGCTCTTGTTTCCAAGTCAGAACAAAATCAAGCTATTCTTTGTCCAATTTCCACAGGCTCCACACGAATCAAAAAATCTCATACTTATCCCTCCGCTCCAAAATATGGCCGCAACCAAGTCTGTGTTCATGCTCTTACTGATCATGGCCATGTCAATGTCCGGGATCGACATGACTCTTGCAGCACGCCATCTGTTACAGACAGGGCCCTCATTACCCACGCTGCCCACCAGTATTCCCCCATTGCCTGCAATTCCAACAAACCTGCCTCAGGCTGCCCTGCCACCAATGCCTACCAACCCTTTGCCCACTCTGCCTAACCCAAGCACCCAACTCCCATCTTTGCCAAACATGCCCTCCTTGCCAACAGCGACAATCCCTCCCTTGCCAAACATGCCTACAACTATTCCAACCACCATGCCAACCCTGCCGACCTCAATCCCTACTATTCCTGGCTTTTCTCAACCTCCTTCCAACTAAGCTCCCTTCCCACAAATGTAATGGTTTTTGAGCTTTTAAGGTCCTTCTAGGACTATTTTGTTTACCTTCTATTGCTTAAGAGTGTATTTTACGAGTGTCCATGTGTGAGAGTGAGATTCTATATGAGTGCAGATTGTTACTTTGTCTCATCATTTATAAACAGCAAAATTGGATGTTCAAACTTCCGAATGTCTTTATAATGGATGTGTCGTGAATTTGAGAACAATGGATGTGTCTTGAGTTTGGGATGTTTAATTTTATTATAGCACAGTCTTGCTGCTCTTATCTATACTTCCCTGCATTACGGATGATTGTTCAGCTACTTGATCCTAACCAAATGGAATTATATCAAGATATTTTCTCTGCATTATGTAGCCCTTTTCTGCATTATGGACGACTGTACTATATTGTTTTTTTGACAACATAGCTGAACACAAGCCCCAGCCTGTTAGATGGCGAAACTCTCTATTTCTGAGCGATTTTTATTTACAAGGTTTGCAATTGTTATCAATTGTAAGTCTGGAGGAATTTCTTTCATTGCTTCACTATTTGTGCCACTAAAGAATATATTTATTCTTTAGAATTCTGCTAGATTGACACTTTAGTTTCTCTGGAATAAGATCTAGGCCTGACTCTAGCCAGTCTTCTCATGTGGTTGGAGAAATAGTTTTCATGTTCATAAGAATTGGACAGGGTAAAAAATTGATTGAAAACTGCCCGATCATTCCATCAGATCCAAGGGGAAAGAGAATTACTAGAGGCTAAGTAAACCATCAAATCAAGCTTCCATCTCAATAAAGGATCCAGAACAAGAGACTTGGAGGACAAAAGTAGCAAATTCAGGAGTTTTTTGCTTCCAATATTAATCTTCTCTGGCAGGGTATGGGGTTGTCAATCCAAAATAGTACAGTGGAACCAGTAGGTTTCTGATTTTGAGTGACCACCTATGATCTTGCAATATTATTGGATTGTCTCCATGGCGAATTGGTAATGTATAATTATGTTCTGTACCTTCAAGTAAATATGCATCAGCAACTTCAACGGTACCTCTTTAATAACTGTCCTGTTCTACGAAACCAACTAAAACTTTTAACATACTCGTTTTCATAAATTGGGAATGTGGCAAAGGAACTGAGTTCATTAATGAAAAGCACCAGTCCTATTTTTAGCTTCTGGATTGGGATTGTGGTATGCGGCTTGCAAATTGCCTATAAAGGTCACACGAAACACGGTTCACAATCATATAGACGGGTTTGTACTTTCCTGGTAACTATGAAAATTCCTTAAGACATTCTTCTGAAAAACCGTCTAATGTCCCATACCAGTAAAGCTTCAAAATTGCCGATCAGACTAGTTAAAGAATCTCCCCCACCCCTACAAAAGAGAACACGCGGGAATTCTTCAAATCCGATTGCTAGAATCTCAGCGTAAAGCAATTCATCTGCCAGTCAAATACGGGAATTCTGTATGGAAACGTCAGAGAAGACCGCTCACCGGCCTGTCACAACTTACCTTACCTAATCATCCCAAAATTCGAAGCTGAATCTGAGTATCAGACATTCATCATGGAAAACTGGCAAAATCTGTACAGAAACTGCCCCCTTTTCGTTCAAAGGTCACCTTTACTAGGCTCCAAATCTTCAAAACCAATAATGTGAGTAGGACGCAAGTTACAATATTTTTCTTGTCAACATGTGTCAAACCTCACAGGCTATTCCTTTAACTTGACAGCTTATAAATTGGTCTTAGTTGCTGGAATGCTCAAACCTCAGAGGCTAAGAAGCACGGACACTCTCAACGACCTCACGTGTCCGTGTCTAACATGTGTCAGACACAGACACTCTCACACACTCCCTGGGCACTGTAAGATGCATGCAAAATAGAAAGAATCATTAACACACGAGTAGTTGAACAAATATTTTTCGTCAACATGTGTCATTATACGTGTCATATCCTACTTTTGTGAAAAATCACCTATAAGCGTGTGGGCACCATGTCGAATCCCTGTCATCTATCAGTGCCCATGCTTCTTTGCCTAGTAAACTGCATATTGTAAACCCAATTTGTAAGTGGAAGGTGCATTAAATAGTGTGACTAAGCAGTGAACTATGTTAGATATGGTGATCTACTAGGACAATCACTAACCGTGGTAATTCTGAATCCAACAAACTTAAGTTTACCTTCCTACATGCAGTTATTTTCTGGTTCTGCAGACAGTAATAGCCTGAGACCCACTAGGATGGCAACATATACCAAGTTTATAGAGTTTTAGCGCACACCATGCTTAGAAGGTAAAGCTGGTACACACCAAACCACGTTCTGTATACCAGTCCAATCTCATTGAATTTTGTATGCAAGAATCCCCGGTCTATGAAACAAGCTCTTATTTTCAATTCAGCACAAAAAGGAAGCTATTCTTGTCCACTCTCCATGGGCTCCACATCAATCAAGAAGTCTAAGACTAATCTCTCTCCCTTGCTTTAGAGGATGGTTGCCATCAAGTTCATCGTCATGTTCTCCTTGATCATGGCTACATCCACGTCAAGCATTAAAACAACCTTTGCTGTGCCGTGATTGCCATCCATTGAAGACAGAGCCCATGGTACCCATGTTGTTCACTGCTGTTCCCCTGGCTGCAGTTCCTAGAGTGCTGCCTGCCTCAGGCTGCCACCATTGCCTGCCAACCCCTTGCCCTCTCTGCTTAAACCAAGAACAAAAATTTCACCTTTGCCAAACACGCCCTCCTTGCCAACAGCAAACCATATCTCTCTCCAAACATCCCTACAACTATCCCTACCACCGTCCCAAACCTACCCACCGCAATCACTTGCATTGATGTCTTTCCCCACCTACATATCTAACTAAATTGCTCTTTCCGGATGCCACAGCCCACAGATTTAGAGTTTCTAATTGTTTTATAGTGTGGTTTTGCATTTACTCTTAATCGCTTGGGAATGCAATTTATGTAGGTTTATGCACGAGGGCGAGATTCTAGTACAAGTATAGCATACCAATGGGTCTTTCGCACCATCGTTCACAAAAATATAAAGTTGGATAGCACTATTACGCATGACTGTATCAAATGGTTTTTGCCGCCAGTTTGAGTGTCACGTGATAATAACACAGCTTTCCTGTCCTTTTCCATACTATTCTAGCATTTATGAAACATTGTTCAGCAGTTTGATACTAAGCCAACTTCTTAAATAAAACACATTCTCTTTTCCTTGCAACTATCACCCCCTCAACCACTCACACCTCTCGCACCTCTCTAGTCACGTGGCCGTGCCGGTGGTCCTGACAAGGCCTCCATGGCTTTTGGCACCAAATTACCAATAAAAAAAGGGAGGAGGTTTTGAGAAAAGGGATATAGAAAAGGAAAGGCACTTTCGAAACCATACCCATCAGAAAAGACCGTCATCCTCATTGTTTAATGAAGATTATTGTATGAAATGTTCAAGGTGCCAAAAAAGCCCAGGTTCAACCCGAGATTGGATTCATTAATAGAACTATTAACCCTGATATATTGATCTTAACTGAGACTATGGTCAATGAACAAAACACTTATGCGCATTATTCGAGAACTTGTCAGGATAAAATTTATAATTAAGAACCCCTAAGACAATAAGCAAAATTGATTCTTCTAGACTTGCACTATAATGATTAAGTTAGTACCATAACAACATGGGTAAGTACCATTCCACTATTGTCTGATGCACTAGAACTTGAGGGTTGGTAACAAAGACTTAGATCCAAGGTGAAAGCCAACTTACAACAGTCTTTGTGCTCCCTCTACCAACGATTATTTGATAGACACAGTGAAGGGACCCATCATAGGAGTAACAGAATGAGGAAGATTTAGGTATGGACACAGTTTTATATTGACTCAAGCATAAGGCTGATAGAGCTATGCATTTCCCCATTCACTTCCCTGACCAAGTATTCATCCGATGCCACCAGCAACCAGCCTGTTAAGAGCTACATAAATCTCACTCCCAGTTAACCCCAGCCTACAACGCCAGTGGCTGCTAACCTCCTAAAGGCCACCAGCCCAACCTGCTACCAATTTCTGCACTTGTCATCGATGTCTTCGACTCTCAAGGTGCCATTACCTCCTCCCCAAGGAATGGGCTGAATGGCAAACTGTCCTGCTACCATCTAGACAAACACCTCTACAGTCTGTCCAAAAAACTGATTCAAAATTCTTGCTTGCATAAAGTATCAAAATTGGTTGGCTAGCCCTGATTATTAGACAGTCACAGTTCCTAGGCTTGAGAATAAAAGCATTTAATATGGACTCTGACAATGCCCTGCCCTTATGTCTGGGCACAATTTTGTTAAGAAAAGATATCATGTGTTCCA
Organism: Carnegiea gigantea; assembly: GCA_029747015.1. Lineage (NCBI taxonomy): Eukaryota > Viridiplantae > Streptophyta > Magnoliopsida > Caryophyllales > Cactaceae > Carnegiea > Carnegiea gigantea. The sequence goes on from JAKOGI010004172.1 coordinate 21,559, forward strand.
TTTGTAATAGTTGCCTACAAAACTCATCAATTTTATAGGTACCATAGTTGCACACAGAATTCGGCAAAGGTGTAAAACTAAACCGAACGATATTAATGTAATTAAGCAAACAACAGAAAAGGCGCATGTAAGCAAGGAACAGGAGCAGATTCCATTCATATCAAAAAAACAAATGTACATATTATTCATGCCATAAGGTGTGCGATTACCATGTATGTCAGGAAAGCCTACAAGATACCAACTGGCAGAGCTCAGATTTTGCCTACGTAACCGGGAAACTCCGTGATTATGTACATAGAAGTTAGAGGAATTTTCACTGCTTGAAAAACACTAGATCTCTGCTGCAATTACTTCTAATAGCATCTTCTAAACCGTCAGCTTTATCAAAATCAACTTTGAAAGTCACCATGGTTGTAGCGTCTTTACCAGTTTCATAATCCTGCTTGACATCCTCTGCTTGAAATGATTGAAGCTGTGAAAAAAAGGGAATGAGCAATTGGCAGATGTTTCATAAGGATGTAGCAATTAACAGGTAGACAAGAAAGAAAAAGTTCAGCAAGAAAGACTATCGATAAAAATGATGAAATCAAACTTCACAGTGGTTGATATAAAAGTGGCGCCATCTAAAATTGAAGCTCCAACTGATAAAACAAAACAACTTGTGATTAAATTCTAGTTCATGGTTTCCGTCATTATCATTCAATCTACAATCCTCCCTATGCCCTCATATACCATGCAGACTGCAAGATTGTCAGGAGGAACTTGTGATTAAATTGGCTTGATCCTGAAGAACTAATGCTCACACACCATGCAAACAGCAAAATGAGTCCACATTCACCAAAAAGTGCCATTGATTTCGTTTTTGATCCTTCATTTAACATAGTTAAACTAATATTAGCTCATTCCATCTCAAATTTTTTTTCCACTCACAAAATGCAAGTCTAATGCCTTATGAAACAAAAGTCAAATCACTTAAACTTACTTGTATTGATAACGGATTTTCAATTAAAAAGTTTGTTTTCAGGTTTTTGAATATTGTTGAAGATAATTACATTGTTTCTTATTCTTATACTCCCTTTCTTCCTTCTCATACTATCTCAATTTTTCCCTTAAGGTGTTGTCAATGCATATGAAATATTTAACAAGATTGTCCCATGGAAACTACGGGTAAATCTAATCTCATTTGACACACACTACGCTTAAGTGGACTTGGACCAAACAGCCTAACACAAACTACGGTTAAATCTAATCTTATTCAAATCAAACCAGGCACTACAAGATGGCATGGGATTGTTCAAACGGGCAAACCCGGTGGAGTTTCCATGGATGACTAATTCTGTGGGTTTGGAGGATGAAGGTTAGCATGCACAAAACTGCACGGCTAAATAAGCATCTAAGTAAATGATAAATTGGCAGAGCTATGTGAAAATGGTGAGAATATGTAGCAGTTGAGGATGTATACTGCATGAGAATATATTTTTAATGAGGTACAAGGCGTGCCTACCAGGGAAGGAGATGACTTAATCCAGATATGAAGGGGGGGGGGGAATCAGTATGTTGTCTGGTCAAGATTCAAGAGGATAATGCATCTTGTGAAGTGTGAACGCATAACTAACATAAGATCTGTAAGAATGCAAGAGTTTTCCAGTAAATGCATCTTGGACTCAGTGAAGCTCTGGATTCACTTGTCACTGACCTGCTACTAACACATTCAAATGGACCTAAAAAATAACACGAATCCACCCCAACCAGCATTAACAGACCAGCCAGATATGTTCCTAAAGAATTACTTACTTCAACACCTGTTACCAGAGTGGTAGGCCGAATCCCGCTATATCCTGCATGCATGTCTGCCATAAATCAGGGCCCCCAGGAATCAATCTCACCGCACCAACCCAGCCGTAGTATTGTCTCAATATGTTGGCCAGCGCAATGTCCCTCCGGGACTGAACAGGCAGCACCGATTCCGCTCTCAGGAGAATAGGAAGTGAATCGAACACTGTTTTCTTGCAGAGATACCCAGCATCAAGGTATCTAATTTCTTGATTAATCATCTCAATGGCAGCCATATACTTAGAGGTTGCAAGGGCACCATCAACACTTGAAGGATCGGTCAAATGGGCAATCAAATCAGCTTTTTGCGCCAAAAGTTTATTACGTTGGGTTGAGTATTCTTGATTTGCTTCGCTCATCATCCAGTAGAGATCTATAAGGATCCTGGCATACTGCAATAAATCAAGAAAACAGAACTTAAAACCTAAAAAATTGGGGGGGGGGGGGGGGGGCGTCACATACCTGAATCCCAGCCGGCTGACCAAGACTACCACCATGAAAGCCGGGATGATGGCCATTGGAACCTGCACGGAACGGATCACCCATCGTTTCTTGGAAGAGAGAGAAATTGCTCAAAACACAGATCGCACAAAGAGTTTATTGCGAAATTGCTCTAATTTTGTTCCTGATATACTACTTTATTTCCTATTTCAAGTTTTACGAGAGTTTTTTGAATTTTGAAATTCCAACTGAGGCTCCCCCCCGCCGCCCTCTTCACTTTATTATTCACAGTATTTTTTTTTAAACCAACTGCCCTAGTTTTAGTAGCTATGTTTAAACAGCCACGATCTTTTATTGTAAATTGCGCACTTTCTAGTAATTCACGAAGTCACATCACTTAAGTTTGATATCTAATTATCTTCAAGGGATACGCCGTCGTTAACTTTTATTTTAAATATTTATATCCATTTTTTTGAATTTTTGACTTTCTAGTTTGTCCTTTAATTATCTTATATGCTAATTGATCAGTGGTTATAGTTTAGGGTCTCATAAGTCATAAATGTTTTATTTAAATTTCTAATTTTAGTTGTAGATCAAAATGCATAGTTATTTCAAAAAGATAGATAAGAAATGTTCGTCGTTATTTAATTAGATTAGATATAATGTAATCGTTATTTAATTTCAATTTATGATTATTGTTCAATTTTATATTGTGTGCTATTAATTCCACCCCCTCTCCAAATTTTCTGACTTATGTGGAAAAATAAAATAGTTTTCCTCTACTAGTACAATCACTATGTAATACACATATGCTGGAGGAAAACTCATATATAGCACATCAGATGCTAGTATACTGCCATGTTTCACTGTCCTTGTATGCCACATTTTTTAAAAGGTTTGAAATTCTTCAGGAATTTTCATGCTTTGATTGACACTTTAGCTTTAAACTAAACAATCATTTAAACGAGCAAGGGAATCCAATTACTTGGCATCCAATCCAATTCAATTAAATACCATAGAAAGACCATTAACAGAAACCCTATCAACGAAAAATTAAGTTAAAAGAACAAAAACAAACTAATTTAGGGCGTGTTCTTTTCATAGGTAAATCGGGCCGGTAAAAGAATGAAGTACGTTGAAGTAAGTAGAGATGGGTTAAGGTGGATTGAAATTGATATTTTTTTTTTTAATGAGTTGAAATAGATTGAAGTAGGTTCAAGTAAGTTAAAGTAGGTATATATTTTATGTGGTGGGTTGAAGTGGGTCAAAAAAACGAGAATGTGATCAATATATGATAATTTATGAAGCTATCGAAATTTTGTGAAATTTTTGTTTATTCTTTTTTTATTTTTTATTTTCATTTATTTGTTTATATTTGTTTATTTGTTTATTTGTTTATTTTTGACTTTTTACTTTTTGTTTTTATTTTTATTTTTTATTTTTTGTTTAATTTTAATTTTAATTTTGAATTTTTTTCATTTTTTATTTTTCATTTTTCATTTTATTATATAATTTCATTCTATAATTTTTATTTTTTTATTTTTTATTTTTTATTTGTTATTTCTTCTTTTTATTTGTTATGCTTTATTTTTATTTTTATCTTTATTTTTATGCTTTATCGTTGTTTTTATTTTTTTATGTATTATTTTTATCTTTTATGTTTTATGTTTTATTTTTTATTTTTTATTTTTTACTTTATTTTTATTTTTATTTTTATTTTTATTTTTAGTTTTTAGTTTTTATGTTTTATTTTTTTATTTTTTACTTTTGATTTTTGAATTTTGAATTTTAGTTTTAAATTTTTAATTTTTCATTTTTAATTTTGAATTTTAAATTTTGAATTTTAAATTGTTGTTTTTAATTTTTCACTACCATTATTATTTTTTTTTAAATTTTTATGCTTACTTTTATTTCTTTTTTATTTTGTTACTTTTTGTGTGTCATTTTTTATTTTTTATTTTATTTTTACTTTTTGTGTTTTATTTTTCATTTGTATTTCAAAATAAAGTTAACATATAAAAAATTAGAGGTAAATACAAAAAATAAAAAAATAAAAAATACACAAATAAAAATAAAAAAATAAAAACACAACAAATTAAAAATTAATACAAAAGCTGAAAAACAATCAAATTAAATAAAAAATAAATAATAAAATATAAAATTGAATAAATTAAATAATTGAATAAAATATTGTAAAATAAAAATTATAAAATAAAAAATAACAATAACCAAATCAAATGCAAAAAAATAAAAAATTAAAATATTTAGTATAGAAAATAAAAAGTACAAAAATAAAAAATACAAAGACATAAAAATTAAATAGAAAAATAACAACTAAATATAATATAAAAATAGCAAGCTAAAAGATCTAAAATAAAGAAAATAAATACGGAAAATAAAAATTAAAAATTGAAAAATGAAAAACCTTATAAATTGAAAATTAAAAACCAAAAAATAGAAATTATAAATTAAAACATAAAAACATAGAAAATTAAAAATTAAAAATTAAAAATCAGATACAAAAATAAAAAATAAAAATAAAAAATAAAAAATGAATAGAAAAAATAAAACATGAAAAATGAAAAATTAAATTAAAAATTAAAAATTAAAAATAGAAAACAAATAACAGAATAGAAAAGGGAAAAAGGAAGAATAAATAAATAAAAAAGAAAATAAAACAAAAACAAAAAATTTAAAATAAAAATAAAAATAAAATATAATTAAAATATAAAAAAGAAAATATAAATACAAATATAAATAAAAACCAAAAATATAAAATAAAAAGTAAAACACAAAATATAAAATATAAAATATAAAAATAAAAAATATTTAAAAATAAAAAACATTTAAAAAATAAAAAAGAAAAACTTAAAATTATAAATTACAAAAAAAAAAATTGCAGTATGATAATTTACAAAAAAAATTAGTACAGTTGAGTTTTGGACACAAGAATAATTAAACCTCACATGACACTTTATAAATTATTATAATTGTGAAGGAGGTGGATTGAAGTGGGTTGAAGTAGGTTGAGGTAAGTTGAAGTGGATTGAAGTTGGTATTTTTTTCAAGTTGGTTGAAGTAGGTTGAAGTAGGTAAATACAGATTGACCTACGAAAAGAACAGGCTCTTAGAGTATACAATCTAAATTTGGAACCCTAACCTTATAGATGAAATTGGGTCAATTGAACGAAGTAGGGTTAGCACAGACGAGTACAGATCGATCGCTATTTCGCCGGAAAAATCGGAGAGTCTTATTGGATTAGAAGAGGGATAAACTGAGTTTTTGCCTTTAAATGGGAAAAACAAAAATAAACATATGCTTGTGTGACCTCCTTTGCGGACAATAATACAGCGTATATTACTATATTTCTATCCATATATGATGTGAGAGTATAAAGATATTTTAAAAAACATAATGACCCAAGAACTTAAAGATAAATAACTAATGACATGATGAGACGATGTTTGAGTTGCTTTATATCAATTAACGAGATCATAAAATATAAGCCAAAAATAGTTCAACAACATTGAACATCTAATGTGGACAACCGGAAAGGGAGTAGACTTTTACAAAACAGACATTACACTTGATTATGGTCTTTTATAATACCTTGATGAATTCTTACGAAGACGAAATGGTTTTGAATAATTTATGTGAAAAAAATCGTCAAATTTCCACAAGCATAATTTTATTATTTTATTCTAAAAATTCATATACCAGGACACTAACAAATTACAGCCAAAAAGTAAAAGACAACTTTTTTAATGTCAAAAAAATATAAATATTAGAGGGTCAATAATTTCATGAAATTGTCATTATTTAGTACACCTAATGAAGATAATCTCAAAATACCAAAAAGAGAAGTAATCTAGAGTCTATTCACTATCCACAGTCGTTTTTTTTCCTCCTTTTCTTTTTGAAAATGAGTATGAGCGAGGGTACGGTCATACCTAATGGGTATGAATATGAATATAACTTTACAATATCTTACGCATATGAGTATGGATATTAATTTTAAAAATGGATATGAGTAAGGGTACGGTTATACGCGCGCTGTACTCACCCCATTGTTAACTCTGCCCATGTCCCCTTTTTATAGTAAAAATCCAATGCCTTTGGTGTCCAAAAATTAATGAAAACTAATTTCAATTAATTCTTAGCTGTTAAGTTTCACAAAAAAAGGCTGATCTTAAGCGGACAATTAATCAGATTTAATTAGCTTTTATTAGGTTTTTTTTGTACAACTTTTAATGAGGGACATCACATACAGAGAATGTCATATGCAAACAAAATTACAAACAAGAAAATTAAGAAACAATAACACAATGGGGAAAGAAAACAAATACAGGGCCCCCCCCAAAAAAAAAAAAAAACTGAGATTTTGGATTTAAAAGGGAAAAACAGACATAGATATATGTTTCTGTGCCTCCTTTGCGGAAAATAATGCAAAGGTATATTTCCATTCATATATCATAGAAGAGCATAGAGATACAATATGATAACTAATAACTTGATGGGAATAAGAGATGATGTTTTGAGTTGCTCCGTATCAATTTATAAGATCGCAAGAATATGAGTTAAACTTAATTCGCTAATATTGAACTTGAACATGTAATTTGGGGACTAGAAAATACACCTTAATTATAGGCTTTTATAGAACCTTGATGAATTTTTACTAAGACAAAACGTTTTGGATACTTCCTGTTATAAAACTTGTCAAAATCCTTAACTAATAAGTGAGTTTAAGTTTATCATATTATTCTAAGATTTCATATACCGGACACTAACAAATCACCGCAAAAAGTGAAAAGCCTTTTTTTTTTCTAACGTCAAAAAAATATAGATATTAAAGACTGAATAATTTATAAAAATCGTCATCATAAATCTACTAAAGATATAATAATCCAAATTACCTAAAAGAAAATCCCGTCCATAGGACGGGCCACAATACTGGTGAGAAATGTTCTATATTGTATTCACCGCCCACACTTGTTTTTGCTTTTCTTTACTTTTTGTATTTGATAACTAGAGTTGGGAAAGTCTGACCCTAGACGATAATTCGACCAGAATCCGGCCCGAAGTTATTGAGAGAAACCCGAACCTGACCACGAACCGAACCAATTTCGACCCGAAGTCGACACAATTTGGCCGTTCAGCATGAAAACATGTTATTTTTTCAATTTTGAGTAGATCTAAACTATTTACAAGACTGATACGAGATTAACCCGTTTATTAAATGGGTCAACCTGAACCGACCCATTATCCGGCTCTACATGCTACACCGTTGCTGGCTGCCTGAGGCGTCGCGGAAAAAGCTAGACAAGGTTCCCCCAAGTTGTTGACCAACTTTCAATGGCCAAAATCGACCTTATTGGCTTCGTTCCTCCTAATATTCTCTCATCCCTAGCCTCTAAGCCCGTTGCACACAACCCATCCTCCATTATGTGAAGTTTTGCTACTTTAAGCGTTGCTGGCAATCAGCAAGGCCAAGGCAACATTCCCGGAGTTGTCTGATAGCTTGCCACTGGCCAATATCGAAGCTCAAGGCTTCAACTCGGCCTCCCAACAAGATTTTAATCTTTTTCTGTCATCCGCTTCTTTTTGGAGCTCAGTCAGGCAAAGTTACCATACCCCCGTCATAAAAGCCTGTCTCACCTAACAAAATTGCGGTGGTCTTCCATATGCGCATTGCTCAGAACTTGGTTTTTGGTGGGAGAATTTTCTCCGCTTTGATCATCGTGTTCTTCTTCAAGCTCATTCAACTCAAAGCTCACGCAACCCCACACAAAAAGTCAACTTCACAAAATTGAAGTGGGTCTCTTGTAAGTATATGAGCCAAAAAATTGATTCTGGTGGACAATTTGTCTCCTGTCATCATCTTATTCAAGCTCACTTAACCCAAGTTCACCACAGCTTCATCGACAATGTCAATCTTGCCAAACAAAATTGAGATGGTTTTCTCATATAGGTATTGCTCTTTTTTTTGGAAGCAAAAATTTCATATATATCGAGCCTTTCATATCGGCGTTGCTTAGAACTTGGATTTCGGAGGGAGAATTTTCTCTGCTTTGATCATCGTATCTTCTTCTTCAAGCTCATTCAACTCAAATCTCATGCAACCCCACCAAAAACTCAACTTACTGCACAAAATTAAAGTGGTTCTCTAATAAGGATATTGGTCAAAAAATTGATTTTGGTGGACAACTAGTTTCCTCTCATCATCGTCTTCTTCAAGCTCACCCAATCCCAGTTCGCCACAACTGCACCAAAAACGTCAGTCTTGCCAAACAAAACTGAGATGGTTTTCTCATACAGGTATTGCTCTTTTTTATTTTAAAAGCACTGCATTTCCTGTGAGGGAAATTTGATTGGGATTGGTGGCATGCAATGACTGGCAAAGAGGTTGGGAGATTCTTTTTGAGGGTTTTTTTTTTTTTTTTTTTTAAGGGGAGTGTGGTTTTGGGCGGAGGGGAGTTAACTAGAATGAAGTTGAAAGGAATAGGCCTTAAAATGTTATGGGCTTCTTTTAAGGCCTACTCCTTTCAACTTCATTCTAGTTGGAAGAAGGAACTAGAAGGAGCTGGATGCAGTTATAAACATAGTTAGAATACTAAACGAAATTGGAAGGAAAGAGTTCCCACTTGAAAGAATGCGACCTTAATATAGTAAAACTTTTTTTTTTCGCCCGGGGGGGGGGCGCTGTTACCTAGCATGATAGCTGTAAATCGGTTGCCTTGTGATAAGATATACATTCAAAAATCAGGGCCATGCAGGTTTGGAAAAATATGGAACAGTGGAAAAACGAATAAAATGTTAAAGTACATTGACATTGCCAACTAAGAACTCTTCCCAATACCCAATGTTAACAGTTAGAGGTCAGTCATCATATGTGTTGTTAAAAAGCATATGCTACAGTTTTTCTGCATTTCCAGTACTGAGGCCTAGAGTTCGTTTCAACTTTGTCAAATGTCTTTGTCAAGACCTAACTCTGAGAGTTGGAGTGGAACTCTATATTAGTTCTTTACTTTCCAAGCAAGTGTTGACTGTACTGCAGTTCGGACTCATCCTTCCCTCTATTAGGAAGCAAGGTGCTCGGTGCTTGTGGCTTCTGAAATTCCCTCCTCAAATATGAAACCTACATTTATGAATCCATATGATAGACTCTTTTGCAATATACGTTTGTTCTCTGTCCATAAATCCTAGGCTCCATGACTGCTAGCTATGCTAGTTGGTAACGCTTGACAGTAACAAAATCCTTGGTTTGAATCCCACGTACAATGGCATTTGTGCATCATATACTTGGAAGAGAAGGGGGGGGGGATCATGGGCTCTGAACCCTTATATGGTTGTTTTTCACCTTCTTCTGGATTGTGGTCTCTGCTGGTGTCAGCTCCGCTCCTTCATGTGTTTGTTTTTCAGTGAATTCAAAAACCAGTGGTTGTTGTATTGTTGTTTATTGGTTGATATCTTCCGTCTTTCTTCGGTCTTCACTGAACAACTCTGATGATGCGTGGTTACTATGTGTTTATGGGGAATTTCAACTTTATAAACCAGTAATTCTATCTTAATTATAACTGAATCCTATTTGTAGTTCTTATGAAATGAAAATGTTTATGAGGTCAAAAGCCTTCTTTCTTAGGCAACACATTTGAACACGAGTGTTAACTTTACACGAAATGATGATTATGGTGTCCAAAAAAATTTCTACAGAAAAATTTGTGGGTCATTTGGAATCTCTCTTTGTTTTTTTTTTTGGGGGGGGGGGGGTTAAGTTTACTTATATTTGGATCTCTTTAGAGGCTTAGAGCTCGTTAAGATGAAGCCCACAAAGTGTTGTCATTGTTGTTTTTGTATGAAGTGATAATTACGGCCTCATTTTTGGCAGCGCGACTTTCGGAAGTCCTATTGGTTTGATGATGAGGAAGCCTTGAGAGGAAATGTAATCAAAGTTGCAGAAAAGTATCACCATTGTCTTAGGATATTTGAGATGGTTGGATTTCGTGGAGCTCCAGCTGATTTTGAGCTGGTTATGTATCTAGCGCGGTTTGCTATTGTGTTTGAGAAGGTTGTCCTTGATCCTCACTTACCCTGGGACGAGGGAAAGCCATCAGAACGCAACACTCTTGAGCAGATAGAAGCAATTAGGAGACAGGCCAAGCTACTTCAGAATCAGCTGCCAGCAAGAGTTCAAATGGAGGTTCTTTGATGTGGTTGTCAGTCCCTGGTTGCTCATAATTATAGATATCACTTATTGTTATTGCTTATGTGAAAGATAGTTAATCGTTTCAATCTATTATTGTTTTGTTTGGATTTAGCTTTTAAGCGTTTGTCACGGACTATTATTAACATTTGATGAAAATGCTGTTCCCAAAATATTCAGATTCTCTATTTTTAAGAGTTT
>JAKOGI010004173.1:0-32223 GCA_029747015.1 Carnegiea gigantea
TTTTTCGAAAAAAATTAAAAACTTCCCCAAAAAATTCTTGCAAAAAAAAAAAAAAAAAAAAAGAGGTCATAGAAATTCTTTACAATCGGCTTAAGTGTGCAATTTTGTATTTTATAGGTAAGGCTACTACATCAAAACTCCCTACACTCCTCCTAATAGCGACATATTTGAAGTATTGAGTTTGGATTTGGTCCATTTGGATGATTTTTTAAAAAGTTAGACGGAAGGTTAAAAGGCAAAGACAGCTATGAGGACATGGTTTCTTTAGGTGCTTTGACTCTTAACTCTTGACGTCCGTACATAAGCAACTCTCCAAAAAAAAAAAAAAAAAAAAAAAAACCTCTGTAATGATTGATGGCTAAAGCCAAAACGAGGTGTCACTACATGCACTTTTTTTGTAGCAATTCCATATCTATTCAATAATAAGCATACAAAAGTGTATCCCACTGATATTCAATGCACCTTTTTTTTTTTACTGATAATGGTTGTCTCATACACCATTTAACTTTGATATCAAATTGCTACAAGATAACCTACAAGTACTCAATACACCTTTTCTGATGAAATTTCGAGCCCAAATCCCACTAGAGGCATTTCAAATAGAACCTAGATGGGATTTTTCTTTAAAACAGAAGATCACTATTCAGTTATGACTTCCGTCAAACCCCCTAAACTATATCCAAAATCACAACCCTCTAAGCCCTTGGAACACTCCTTCCTGTAGCTCTTGCAACAGGCACCGGGCTCCCTGTCCCTCAAACTCGGGCACATGTGCTCGGCCATGGCCTCACCATGGTGATGATGGTGATCGGCTTTGTGATGTGCACCGGGGTCATGGGTTCTTGAGCAACGAGATTTGCAACCCAAGCTGCTGTTATTCTCCCTATGTGGTGCATCAGTCCCTTGCACTCTGCAGCTATTGATCATCCGTTCCTTGTCATCGGCCTCACAACAACCTCCTCGGCCTAAACTATGTTGATCTGAACCACATCCGCCCTGGCTTTCCAGCGAGTCAAGACAGCAACTTTCAGCCGCAGTTGAGTTATTATTGCAAGGAGCAGATGCCCTGGGGCTCGAGTGGTGATGATGATGGGCAGCTGAATGCCGGTGATTGCTATTCGTCTGACAAGAACTGGGAAAATTCTGCGTGCAACACTTTGATGCATCTGGGTTTGTCTGGGATGCTTCGGAACGACAGAATTCATGCTTAGCATGACTCTGGTGAGCTGCATTCTTGGAACAGCATTGCTGATCCATCTTAGAGCAGTGCTGGCTTGCAGAACAGGAGGACTCTTTCTTATGTGAATGTCCTGGAAAGAACCCAAGACACGTCCACCTGTGCCCATGACTCGAACGTAGAAGTAGCATGCTGTTCAAGATGACGATCAAGCAAGTGAAGACATCGGCAAGAACAGCAAGCCAGACAAGGGGATGACCTGCAAAGGCGAAAGCAAGGACAGCCGCCTTAGTAGTTATGGAGAAAGCAATATTCTGGATCACTTTCCATTGGGTTTTCCTAGCCAGTTCTATGGCATGGGGGATCTTCCTGATGTCATTCGACATGAGAACCACATGTCCAGTCTCAGTTGCGAGTGCTGAACCGGAAACTCCCATTGAAATACCAACATCAGCTGTGGCTAATGCAGGGGCATCATTTACACCATCCCCTACCATTGCTGTCGGTCCCTCAAGCTTGTATTCCTGGATGATTCTTGCCTTGTCTTCTGGCAGAAGTTCAGCATGCACTAGATCCAAGGCATGTCCAAGCTGCACAATCAATAACCTCATCAGAAATTCTGGTTCATTTGCATAATATTAAGACAGATGGACTAAAGAGATGAAATCAATAGGCCCAACAAATAAGGTTGTTCAGGTTAGGTCAAAACACATTGAATCAATTTGATCAAAGAAACATCTAACTCAGGATGTGTCCAGATGGGATTATCGGGTTTGGGTCCGATGCAAATCTATTATATGTTTTTCAATTGTGTTTGTAGAGACAATGCAATGAATATCGATTAAATCTTGATAGGTCCATTTGCATGAGGGTAGGTTCTGTCCAAATATAGTTGCATTGTTTTGAACGATTTTCAGATCAGATCTTGCAGGTAATAGGCACAGGTAAACTCTTGTAGGTCTACGAATTAGAGAGTGCAGGAAATCTTGAAGAGACATGGATTAAAGAGATATGAAATCTATAGACCCAACAAAAAGATTGATCAGGTTACATTGATCTCAAGTTGAATCAATTTGATCAATGGAACATATGACTCAGGATGTGTCCAAATGGGATCATTTGGGTTCAGGTCCATCTACTGTAGGTTTGTCTATTGAGTTTGTAAAAACAATGTAACGAATACCGATAAAGTTTGGTTGGTCCATTTGGATTAGGCTAGGTTCTGTCCAGATATGGTTCATGTTTTGAATGAGCTTTGGACCTGATTTTGCGGGCACTAGGCATAACTCAGCTTTCATAGGTATGCAAATTGGAAGTTGGGTGTGGGAATGGACCTGTTCTTGTGCATGCATTGCTGCAGACTTGCTATCCCCGGTGAGCAAAGCAGTCCTCATGCCCATCGATTTCAGTTCTTTAATTGCATCTGCAGCCCCCGAACGACAGTTATCAGAGAGACTGAAAGTTCCGATAAGAGCACCCCCAGAGTAAACGTATCCAGAAGTTCTTCCTTCCTTTGTATCACCACCAATAGTGGAAGCTAACAGTTGGTAAAGCAATAGGCTGAATCAAAATGCAGAATTAACCAGCACAGCACTGCAAGTCAGAAAAATCCCTCCCCCTGATTGTGGACAAACAATATGTGCCAGATTGGACATCGAATGGGGTGGCATATACTAAACTCTTGAAATTTTCTTTCACATGTCATTTCAGTTGGTTCACTCCGAATGCAAATATGTAGGTCAGATAAGTTATTCGTCAGATAATTTTGGCTCAGATCATACTAGGGCGAAGCTAACTAAGGTTCATATTGATAGGTTGTTTCTTTTGGGCATGAGTCAAGTGTGCTATTGGGTCATCCAAGTCAGATAATCCAGTACAGGTTAATTCTGCCCATCAAGAGAGGTAGTACCACAACATAATTCATGGCACAGATGAAAGTCAAAACTCTGGACCAAAGTCACAAGATTAAGCTGCTTACCTGATGTATAGTTAGCCCTTTGACCTATCTTTTGGTTTCCGATGTAAATATCTCTTCCATCAATCTTCCCAAAAACCCCTTCCCCTGGAAAATTTTGAAAATCATCCACACTCTCAGGCTTCGGATCAATGGATTGAGATTGAGCATAATCAATGACTACAGCAGCTATTGGATGACTTGACTTGCTTTCAATACTCGACACCCTTCAAAAAATAAACAAGCCGTGTCAAATTTACACTCAACACAACAAACATGGTAGCTTATGGCAGATAAGTGTGCACTCCACACTCTAAATCAAATGAACTAATTTCAGTAGACTTTTACCATCCCTGAAAACCTACCAGTAAAGTAAAGTTCTCAAGCTAACATTGCTAGCAAATGTCTCAAAATTCATCAATGTGAATTCTCCTCGTGTGACAGTTCCTGTTTTATCAAAGGCTATAGTTTTGATCTTTGCTAGAACTTCAAGGTAGTCTCCCCCTTTTATCAGAAGCCCTGAAGTAGCTGCCCTTGAAAGCGCACAAAAAGTCGCAACTGGTGTGGAAAGAATGAGGCCACATGGGCAGGCACTAACTAAGACCACTAACGCGAGGTGAAACCAACGCCTTGGGTCATGTAGTTTTAATGCGATAGGAGCCACTGCCAACCCAGCAGACATCAGAACAACAGCTGGAAGACATTACAAAAAGATGACGTTAACAAAATTAAAATTAACTGAATCAGAGACGACATTCTTTTCGACAATCCCGGTAAATCCCCCTCCACACCACAAACCCAAACCCGGGCCTTTGGGTGGGGGGAGGGGGGGACAAACTAACCTGGTGTATAGTACTTGGCACATTTGTCTATCAACCTCTGTACACTAGATTTATTGTTCTGAGCCTCTTCTACTAGCGTCGCCAATTTTGCCACTGCGCAGTCCTCGGTGAGGGCAGTTGTTTTTATGCTGACATAACCTGAAATATGAAATCCATTTCAGCAGAAAGACATCCATTGCTACGGTTTAAAGAAAAAGAAATAGAAGAAAGATAGATACCATTAACATTGACAGTTCCTGCCCAAACAGTGGAACCCTTTTGCTTAGCCACAGGAAATGACTCCCCAGTCAGTGTTTTTTCATCTGCCTCACAAGTTCCCTCCACCACTGTCCCATCAACAGGCATAATCTCGCCTGCCTTAACAGCAAGAACGGTATTCAACTTAACATCTTCCACATTTACAACTTCTCCGGTCTCTGCTATGGTAGCTGTTTGGGGTCCTATGCTCATGAGTGATGACATCACTGCAGTTGCCTGAATAAGTTTTACAATGTCAAATCAGTTCGCAACCCCTAGCTGTTCCAATGTGAACGGCAGGCATTACAAATGATTGCATAGAAAGCCTGCAATATATTGATTAAAGTAGAATTCAGTTGGGCTTAGGTCTATTCTAGTTAAGTTCTTTATTTCACCTCTACATTTGTGTCCAGTATTTGAAACTGACCTGGGTATGGGCTTGAAAAATTGTCTTGAGCCAAAACATGCAACCTTTTTTGAACATGGACCAGTCAAACACTTAAATGCGTACCCATGTTGGATGGATGTAGCTGAGTCCAAGCAACTTGGAGGTCGAGTTAATGAAGTACATAACCCATTTTTCCCCCTCCGATCAAACTGCTAACTTAGTTTTAAAACACATAATATTAGGCCTTCCAAAGAAGTGTCTAATTGAACAACTTCTCCATAGTAGTAGCCCAGCAGGGTAAGATTGCATATAAGCCATACCTAGCCTAGGCTATGGAGTCTTGCAAGAGACATTAGGGTAGTGTTATGGCAGGTCTCTAGCATTTCTCCATAGGAGATTACTTGAGTGGGAAGGAGCTTTGTGGAAGGGGGGAGATGAGAGATGGTGACAAACCTTGTGACTGGCTCTCGACTCGAGCCATTCCGCAATGGTGAAAAGAAAAACAATCGTACCCGCTTCTGTATAATCTCGCAAGACAATTGTGCCTGCCACTGCCAAAAACCATGCAAACTTAACATGCCAGAAAGCATGAGAGAAAAAAGTTCAATCATAACTACCATGTCCTAGAATGCGTATCTCCCCCCACCCCCTCTTCTTTGAGGACATTCATAGTGATATCTGCACCCCATCGTTTCATTACATAATTATATGTCTTCATTACATGCCAGCATCACTCTCGTGCAGTGATGCAGAGGACTAGACTTGGTTCAAAAGCACAAGAAGTTGCCCCTTTGGAAACAGGAATGAGTGACAACTTATAAGTGATCCAAGACAGCAATTTGCCAACAGAGGCGGATCTATGTTACCGTGGACAGGTACCAGTGATTGTTGAACTGAAATTTTTTTTATAATTCTGTCTGCAATCCTTAAATTTCTAACGTGGACACCCATAAGAACTAATCGGCACTAGATCCCAGTTAAGAACTCAAAAGTCAGACACCCCTGCACAAATTCTCTGTATACTATCCAGCACTGTTCACCGAGTTGGATTATGACAAGTCATTTTTATCTAAGTGATCTGACACATAAAACAACTCAGCCCATACAAGTTCGATTCCCCCGCCCCCCCCCCCCCTAAAAGTTCAACCTTCTCTAATTACCTCAAACGAAAGCCCTAAAGAAAGCACAACAATACAAGCTTCTTTCCGGCATTGCCCTTCAAAGATGGTACACCAAATTGCAACCTACATTGCTGTTCATGCAAAAAGAAGTAACAGGGTTTTAAATTTTTAAAATTGTAAATTCTGTCCCCTTCACAATCGAGTATAATACTATTTGATATAAAACATGCAACACTTCCCATTACTTAAAATTTCTTAGAGGGCAAAAATACAGAATGGAAAAGTACCTGCTATGAGCATGAGGATGTTGACATCAATGGTGAAATTCCTGACAGCAATAAAGCCTCTGATGAAAATAGGCCAAATGCCAACTACAACTGCTGCTACTGCTAGCCATTCCAAAGGTCGATACACATACTTTAAAAATGATAATGCCAGCAAAATCCCAGAACCAAATACATAAGGGCTTGGCCATTTTCCTTTGTAGTTTGCCTTCCCTTTTACTCTTACACTTGCTTCCAACCTTGCTTGGTTTAGTACCTTCACTGTTAAACTTAGGATTATTTAACTGTTAAATGAATAATCCAGAAGGTTATGTCATTCGCAAAAATAATGTTAGAAATTCTATAGTATTACGTACATAAATTATACAAGTATTAAATTTACATATATTTGTGTTGATTTTAAATTTTTAAATGTGCCTTACATAATTTGATGGTCATTTATCTATTGTATATCATGATAAATAACTTATTGTTGAGCAATATGATCACTACTGATGAACGAATGATCAGTGCTGATGAGTACTGATCGGTGCTGGACATGACTAAAATTGTAAGAGAGGAAATATGGCTAAGTGTTGGACAAGTGCTAATTGGTGCTAGTCAGTGCTGATTGGTGCTAATGAGTGTTGATCAGTGCTGAATACTCATTGTAAGTACCTCTGATAAGTTTGAAAGAACAGGCCTCATGTTGTCCAAGATATGAATAACACCAATTTTCATGTGATCAATTGCACAAGTTATTTATCAAGTCTTGGTTTAAGGTTCAACTATTTTTCCTTGTGTCTTATAGCTTTTTAACCTCTTCAAGACAATCTTGAGGAATAATTAGACAATCAAACTATTTGACAACCCCATTTCAATTTTTCTTTCAGCTTTTTCTGCCCCTCTCTCTTTTGGTCACTCCAAATTGAAACTTTAATTTAGCTAGTCAACATTTCCCAGAAGCAAAATGATAAGACTTGACTTAAAGACACAATAAGGTTATTATCTTGTAGAAGTTTAAATATTGATATAATATCCGTCAAATAAACGAAAACTTTTTGGATGTAATAAAGTAAGGATATGTTCTTTTTAACTTATCATACATAATCAGCATTTATTATTGATCAATATTCATTAGTACCAATTAGCATTTATCAACACTTAGTCATATATTTTCCTCACAATTTTAGTCATATATTTTCCTCACAATTTTAGCCATGGCCACTACTAATCGACACTGGTTTGCACTGACCAGCATTTATTAGCTATAAATTACTTATGATAAGTTAAAAAGAACAGACCCTAAATTTATAAATACTCATAGTATATAAAATTATACTTCCTCCGTTCCATAATTTTTGTCCCTTTTTATTTTTATGAAAGTCCCAAAATATAGTGTTTTTGTATTATTATTAGTACTAAAAATGCTCTCTTTTCTTGAAACCATAGTAAATACGACACTTAATGATGTTCACTTAGAGATTTATATTATTTAGATAGGATAAAAATTATGGCATAGGAGTAATCATTTGCAATTTCACTAAGTGGCAAAACTAATGTACAGTTGTTCTTTTGGCAGCATGATTAATTTATTAAGGTTTCTCTATAGTGATTAATGTAGCTGGCTAATTCCCTATAATTATTGATGACTAATTGGAACTACCAACAATTTGTTCATTTTATAACAAATAGCATATCAATTTAAAACAAATTGAGATGAAAAAACAATTATCCTATCTCAAACCCCCCCCCCCCACAAAACTCTTTCTTAAAACAATTTTAATTACTAGTATTTTGGGGAAAAATCATTGAAATAGAAACTTAATTACAATCATAATTGATAGGCACCTAAATTTCTTTGTTTTTCCTTTTTAATTTGTGAGTCCAATAAGAAATTCAAATTGATATGGAAAGAAGAGCCTTATTTCATATTGATGTCACCCATTGAGCTTGTGGGAGGCCAATGACATTAGGAACAGGACAATTTACTTTCATCCCCACGCATCTTTTAAATTTATATAGTTTTTCATTTTATTTTTTTCCCCTCAAAAAAAAAAAAAAAAAAGGGTTACTGGTATTTTATGGCTGTAGTACTAATTACAAAAACTTCTGTGGTCTTATGATTATGTCTTTTTCTTCCTTTTTTTTTCATTACTTTAGGAATCTTAGGGATGATATTTAACAGGATAGTAAGGGTCTGCTCTTGTCGGTGGCAAATCTCAATTTACCAATTTCAACTCACTTCAACCAACTTGAATAAAAAAATTTCAATTTCAACGCACTTTAACCCACTTAAACCTACTTCAACCAATTTCAATCCATCATATAAAAAAATATACCAACTTCTTCCAACTTCAACTCACTTTAACTTATTTCAGCCCACTTTAACCTACTTCTACCCATTTCAACCAAAAAAATATATAAATTTCAGCCAATCTCAACCAATTTCATACATTTCCCGACCCATATCTCCTAACAAAAAGAACAGACCTTAGGTATCACATGAATCATATCACATAACTCTAAGACGGTTTCATCCAAAATTTTGTGTAGGTAAAATATGGTCTATAATCTATCGAAAGCATGTGTACAAAAACGGGGTGTACTGGTGTTGTCAGTGCAAAAGTCTGATCCCCTTCCAACTGAATTCGGGCAAGATACACAACAAAATAAGCCACAACTGCATGAGGAAAACAGCTAACCCTTCACATCACCTTCTGATTCATGTATACAGATTACAACAAGCAAGTAATGTAACATGCGTATGTGTTTGCTTGCATTTTCATGCCACATGACACGCAAAGCATAGTAGTAATTACCAGAATTAGTCGCTCACTTTTCATGCTCGTTATTCAGGTGTTCTACACCATCAAAATCATGCTCTTTTGAGTGTCCAATAAGGTGATTACAACCATAATTAGGCCGTCTTTTTAATAAGGCTCTATATGTTTGAATTGCCAGTTATAAAAATAGAACGAGACTCACGACGTGGGAAAAGTAAAATAACCAACAAACGAACTACACAACCATATTTAGCCGCCTAGTCTGTCTACCGTATAGCTAGGCTTTCTTCTGTCAACGAAGTAACTAAAGCATAAAACACTAATGTTTTCTTTTCAAATCGAACCAATCATTAAGTCAATAGTCTTATTCCCCCTAGCTAGATCGCAACCGACTGCTTTTTTTTAATATACATCACTATGGTAAGCTTTTGAGAAGTGGAAAAATGATTCAATAGTATGCCTAATAGACTACTATAATAAGACATCTCACTATCAACTTTAGCTTACTTTTAAACGATAATGAATTTAAACAAATAATGAATTTAATATGTTCATGTATCGACCTTATCAATTCCAACAAATTCGCCTATGTTTACATCATCTAGCTAATACTTACTGAATTTTTCCTTCTTGTAATACAAGGCACAAACTCATATTTATTTACTTTCCCTAAATTTAGCCTGCCTAGTGCACACAGCCAACATAATGCCATTGTATGTGCAGAAAATCATATTTTGAAAAAATTTATTAATTTACTTTCTCTACATTTAGCCACTAAATAAAAAATCTGATTGGCTCCTCATGATAAAGTACAAAGATTAATAATTAGTACCCAAATTTTTTTTTATCTGTAGACGATTAATGATTTTCTTTTTTTTTTTCTAATGAGTATGCATTAATATTTCTTTATTCTATCTTGTTCACGCTGGCCCCCACCAAAATCATACAAAATTTCATGAGGCTACTATCATGTCATTGTATTAACAGCATCGATCTTTTTAGTGTACATTTCTAGTGTCAAGGTTTAATCCGATACTACTGAAACTTTCAATTCGATTTCATAGATCACAATTTTCACATATATACAGCTGAAGCTCAATGTCAATAATCTTATTTTTAAATGCCCAAATTACAAAGAGATTGTCTACTATTATTTTAAGTAAAGTTCTAGTGGACCCAACTTTACTGGTAGGTAGACCTGGTAAATGGATCACTCGATTCAAGTACTGGTTGGTTTAAGCTTGTATTGGATCATGTGTCGAGTTAAGTTACATTTCGGGTCGGTCTAGTTTGAGTCGACTTCAGGTCAACCGATTTTTTGGTCAAATACGCTTGTCGTGCAAAAATAAGCAACTTCGTAGAAAATTTCGGATCAGGTATGATTTGATTCGGATCAAATCGGTTTCAGGTCCACTTTCGGATGAGCCTATTTCAAATATCGGATCGAATATCGATCCGAATCGTTCAGTCCGAATTTCGGATCTCGGGTCATTTATTTAGGTCTACTGTTATGTGCGCTGCCACTTAATTTATGACATAAAACAACTCCACAAAATCATTATAAAACCCGAGTATGACCCAACCCGAAACTCAGCCATTCGACATTAAAAATGAAAATAAAACTGACCCGACTCGAAATCCAACAGTAAAAACAAACCGAAAGAGAGAGAAAGAAGGAGGGAGGGGACTAACCAATTTGAAGGTTGGAAATGAGGTCGGGATCATGTAGAACAATGACAGTGCGAGAAGGGACAATGACAGAGACTTGAACAACTCCATTTAGGGGCTTCAAAATCTTCTCAATTAATGGCACTTCTGACGAGCAGCATAATCCCAGCACCTCAAAATAGCTTTTCTCCAATTTCCCTAATTTCTTGTTATTTTTACCTTCATCTTTGTTATTATTATTCTCAATAATTTCACTCCCCTTTGATTTTGAACCCATATTCAATTTATGCAGAGAGTTTGTACTTGTTTATTTTCTTGCTTTGTTAGCTCTCACTCTGCAATAATTTAATCCTGCACCAAAAACAGATTTTCTTATTTCCCCACCCAAAAAAAAATTAAAGAAAAAAATTTGCTGCATTTTAATTCATTATTCAGATCACAAATTCGGCATCTGGGTATCCACAAAGACTGAGAGAAGAAACATAAAAAATGTAAATTCCATCAAAAACAGGGGTTTTTTGTTGGATTATTTTTAATTCAAAAAAATAAAAAATAAAAAATAAAAAAAGAGGAGAAGATGTACTGACCTTGAATAAGGAGAATGGTTGAGTGAGATGCAGAGAGAAGAGGGATGGGGAGAAATAGGGGAAGCAAAATGAGGGAATTTAAAGGGGGAAAGTTTTTTTTAAAAAAAAAAATAATTCAAAAAAGATAAGAACTTTATGAAAAAGAGGGGTATATGCAACAGAAAGAGGTTAGAGAGACGGAGAATGGAATTGTGGAGTCCAGGAGTGATACCAATAACTGGTTCTTCTATTTTATTTTTTTATTATTTAATTTAAGAGTTTCCTAATCAAGCTCTTCTTGGCTCCCTCCTAAGTTTCTTATATTTATAGTAATTAATTACTTGCAAATTGCAATCCTCTTCACACTAAAAACGAAGAAAAGCATCTGCATTTATAATGTTCAATAAAGCTCTTACAAAAAGGCTGCCTCTTTAAATTGCATGTAAATGATGTGAGATAACTAACTTAACTAATGGATTCGTGATAGGCCGATAGAATTTTTTTTGGGGTATTGGATCATCTATTTCAATAGAGTCGGGCTACTGTTGATAAGACTTAAATCCGAGACTTTGTTTAAGGGGAACAAGTGCCAAACTACTTAAACCAACCTGTATTAGTAGTAATAGAATTTACTTAACTGCAATTGTTTACCCAGCAAAGAAAATCTCATTATATGTATTTCTCTCTCTTTTTTTTTTGCTTGGGATTTGTGCTCCAATTTTAAAAATAAAAATAAAAATGAGTAAAGGAAACATGCACTCCTTTGTTTACCTAGCAAAGCAAATGAGGACAAATACTAATGAAAACAACTAGCTGACCTCCTAATAGGTTCCAAAGTCAAATAACTTCACTAGTAGCATCCGCCATGATCATGTACTCTGCTTTAGCTATCTCACAATGGCTTGTCATTTCTTTGTTTTTCAAGAGACAGGAGCTCCACCAAGTAATTGGAAACCGATTATGTTACCATTAAACAACTAGCACAACTTGAGTCACAATCAAAAGCTTGCCAACGATCATGTCTGTCGTGGAGCTAGGCCCTTGCACGCTTGAATTAGCTTAGAAATGGACAAAATTAAGCTATAAGTTCAAGAACCATCTCAACCAAAAACCTAAGCTGATGGTTGAAGGCTCAGAAATAAGTTTATACTTTAACACGCCCCCTCACGCGAATGCCCTTTGGGCTTAAAGCGTGGATGCTACAAAGATCCCTCCGTAGCTTACGCAATAAATATGAGGGCGGCTGAGATTTGAATTCGAGACCTCTTGCTCAGAAAGACTCTGATATCATGTTCAAAAACTATCTCAACCAAAAATTTAAACTGATGGTTGAAGGTCAATGAATAGGCTCATACTCTAACACTATATTAGGCGTGGTGATAGTTAATAAATCAACCAACTGACCTCCTATACCAATATGCGTCAAATATAGGAGCGCCCCCCCCCCCCCCCAAAAAAAATATTAACAAATCAAATGGTAACGTTCCACAGGGAATGAAGTGGTCTAGCACCTAGCTTGCCATCTTCAAAAAATATAGTAATGTATACGCCCTTAAATATAGGAAGAATTTGAGGAGCACAGGTTACTTCTATTCCGACTCAAAAAGAATTTTAAAGGACTCAAGTTCTGAAGTTTGAAATATCGTATCAAATAAGTTTTGAAGGCGTGATAATGCTTTGATATCATGTTAAATTTTATATAAGCTGGACTTTAAACGAATTAGACTTGCATATAATTAAGTCCACTGAGATTCCAAAGCATTGTTCCAACTTTACCTTTCTTTTAGCCAGAGTATGGAATCTAATCCTCCGGCTAAGGGTTTGTTCTTTGGGGTTGTAAAAAACTTGTCGATATAATTAAGTTTAGTTCAGTTACCTAAAAAGAATCGGAAAAGAATGCAAGAAAATAGAAAAAGTTGAAAGAATTAAGTTAAAAGAATTTGAAGAAAATGAAAAAGATTAAAGTAGATAGTGAACAAGTTGAGAATAACATTCCCCACAGCAATATAAATCATCTATTTATTGTATAATATACTATGAATGATCCACTTTTTCTTGATATTACAGGGTAAAATATTAGAACAGAGTTATTTGATTCTTAGGACTTAGCTTAGGATAGTCTGTGAGATAATTGTCCGATTTTTGTCTTTAAAATGGGCTCCACATGCTCTTCACTCAACCTAAAAAGCAACATTATGATGATCTTAATTCTTGGTGCTTTGCCCTTGATCTTGCACAGCTAGAATACATGTATGTAACAAGCTGTAATTATTTAAAAAAAAAAATTTTTGTCGGAAAAACAATTAAACACATATATATCAATATATACAACCTGGTGAAAGATAAGAAAATTCATCTCCATTTTATGTTGCTTGTTTTGTAGGACGACCTATTCCTAGCCTTAATACCCTTCGTATACATGTACTTATTGAATTTTTGTTTTAAATAGGGTATAAACATTAATATAAACGAAATATAAAATAAAATCAAACTTTTGATCAATTAAATTAAATAATACTGATAATATAAAAGAAATTTAGACGTGAATATTAACTATCGATCTTTAAATATATTATTCTGAGTTCAATGATCAGTAGGACCAATAAAAATAAATTATCTTTTTCAACATATGGTAAAAGCAACCACTTTCACCTTAACGTATGGTAACTAATTGCATTTTTGAAGTGGAAGTAACTTCACTCAAGAACACAATTCAGCATTGCATTGCTCCTTAACAAGTTTAAACACTCGTCTGTTATAGGAAGACTTTCATGCAACTTCATCATCAACTCGTTATTCATCATATTTTAAAAATGCAATGCAGTAATGACGGATTGGAGTATTAGGATTGATTTTCATCTTAGTTACCGCTATTTGCTGATCTACCGCATGATATGAATTTTTTAACATCTTTGTAGATAATAACTTAGATAACTCCCGCAAAAGAATGGATATGTAAGGTGTTGTATAGTTCTCTCACGGGAATTCTAGTCGTCCCAACTGACTTAAGGAATGTGAGAGTTACAAGTATTACGGAACCATATTAACCAAAATTTTAAATTGATAGTACAATGTCTATGACAGGTTTATGCTTTAGACACGTTGTAAAACAATTATTCCTTAAACTTGAAGTATGGATAGATATTACAAAACATAGATTATCTTTCAGTAACAACAACAACAACAAAAAGATTCCAACTAGACATATCCCACTTATTTTTTACCGTGATGCGGCATGATGGCTTTATTAATAGTCTACACATGATAGGTATATGGGAATATAAAAATAGAGTCTATTCTATAATAATAAAATATAAGGTATAGATTAATATGTAGATAAGTTAGTAAGTTACTCTTTTCAGTATACCTATGGGTTGGAAAATGGGTGAAGTTGGTTGAGATTAGTTGAAGTGGGTTGAAATGCGTATTTTTTTAATTGAAGTGGATTGAAATTGGTTGAAGTAAGTTAAATTTTTTTATATGATAGGTAGAGGTTGGTTAAAATAGTGAAAAGTAGGTTGAAGTTAGTTAAAGTAGGTTGAAGTGAGTATTTTTTTATTAAAATTAATTAAATGTGTTGAAGTAGGTTGAAGTTAATTAAAATTGATAAATTAAAACTTACAAACGAAAAGAGCAGTGTCTAAGACTCATATAATGCAAAATTTAACAAAACATACTGAGAAGAGGCCTTGTCTCGTGGTTCACTTCCATTGGATGATCTAATTAAGAACCATACCTTGGCAGTGCAATAGCATTAGACCTTCGTAGGGCGCATTTACCAATGTGTGAAAAGATAGTATATATTATTTATGGACACAGGAACTAATTAAATTGCCAAAATACAATGTAAGAATACAAGCTGCTAGAAAATTAGAGCAAACTAATTGCGGAAGCATCGGGATAAACAATAATAATCAAAAGTAAGACAACGATAAGAAGAACAATAAAGAACACTAAGATTTACGTGAAAACCCAAAACGGAAGAAAACTACGGACAGTGATGAGCGAAGAATCCACTATGAGATGGGAGAGTAGAAAACTGATCTCAGAGCGATGTGCTCTAGGAAGAGATCAGAAAGCGATTACAAATCATTCAGAATACTCTCTTACAAAACAGAAATAACAGAACTTAAACTCTTATGGATGCTTGTGTTTATGTGTTATTAGGATAATTATTTGAGCCTAGGCTAAACCCTTTATATACGGTTTAGAGGTATAAGGATGCAAAAAATCCTATGAGCAACCCTAGCCGCCAAGACAAAGAAACCTTAGTCGTCACGGTCCATAGCCCAAACTCCTTGAAGCCCGTGGTGGATTTGCAAAGTTGATTTTGGGCCATTAAACCTAACAATCTCCACCTTGGACCAAAATCACTAACACCCATGCAGAACACCGTCAAAGGACCCCGAAGGGTAATAACGGCACTGAATGCTAACTAAGTCCAAGCAATGCTAGAACTTAGCAATAGGAAGAGACTTGGTGAGCATATCTGTAGGATTCTCCGAGGTATGAACTTTTTTCACCGTAATATCTTCTACAGCAATAGTATCTCTGATGACGCGGTACTTGATACCAGTATGCTTGGTCTTCGAATGGTAGGCATCGTTTTTGGTGAGATGAATAACACTCTGGCTATTTGAAAATACAATAGTGACACCTTGTGAAACTCCAAACTTAGTAATAAGGCCTCTCAACCATGCAGCTTCTTTGACACCCTTAGTTGCAGTGATATATTCAGCCTCAGTAGTGGATAAAGCTGCAATAGACTGTAGTGATGCCTTCCACGAGATTGCACCCGCACACAGGGTGAAAATGTAGCCAGAAATAGAACGCCTACGATCAAGATCTCCACTGTAATCAGAATCAACGAAACCTGTAACAACATAGGTTGCAGTCTTAGATTTGTCAAACACCAAACATCTATCAAGAGAACTCTTCACATAGTGAAGGATTCACTTTACAGCCTCCCAATAATCCTTACTAGGATGATACATATAGTGGCTCACCATGCTAATCGCATAGGCTAAGTCAGGACTAGTGCAGACCATAGCGTACATGAGACTTCCAACTTCACTAGAATAGGAAATGTGAGACATTCTCTCCATCTCCTCTTCAGACTTAGAACAGGACTCAGTTGAAAGCTTGGAATGTGCAGCTAGAAAATTGGATACTAATTTATAGTCATCCATATTGAACCTATCCAGAACTTTCTCAAGGTACTTCCTTTGAGATAGGTATAGTTTGTCGGCCTTTCGATCCCTGTGAATCTCCATGCCAAGTATCTTCTTAGCTGCGCCTAGATCCTTCATCTTGAACTCATCACTAAGTTGAGATTTCAACTTGTTGATCAAGGACTTATCCTTGGAAGCAATGAGCATATCGTCAACATACAGCAACAGATAAATGAAGGAACCACCAGATTGCTGAAAATATACACAGTTGTCATAGTGACATCGTGTACAGCCTTGCTGCCCTATCATGAATGCATCAAATCATTTGTACCACTGTCTTGGGGCTTACTTAAGTCCATACAAGGACTTCTTCAGTCGATACATACTGTGTTCCTTGCCAGGAAGAACAAATCCTTCAGGTTGCCGCATATAAATCTCCTCCTTCAACTCACCATGAAGGAACGCAGTTTTAACATCAAGTTGTTCCAACTCCAAGTCAAATAGAGCAACAAAGCAAGTAGTACTCTAATGGAGGTATGACGTATTACAGGAGAAAAGACTTCATTAAAGTCAATACCTTCCTTCTAGTTGCAGCCTCGAACAACCAACCGTGCTTTCTACCTTGCATCTTCAACACCGGGAATGCCCTCCTTTCCTTTGTAGATCCATTTGGCCGTTAGAGTACGACGACCTTTCGGTAGATCCCATAACTCCCAAGTCTCATTCTTGTAGAGACTCTCTATTCCTTCTTGCATAGCCATAAGCCATTTGAGGAGTTCAAACAGAAAATGGCTTCAGAATACGAGGAAGGTTCAACGCCTTCAGGTATCTCCTGTGCTACGGCCAATGCATATGCAATCAGCCCATTCTCATCATCAGCTGAGTAACATGCAGGTGTCTTGATGGTTCTTCATGGTCTGTCACGAGTAAGAAAATAAGTATCCGTGGCCTGTAGTTCTGGATTTAGAATGTTGGGATTGACGTCCTTGGACTGGACCTCACTACTAGAATAAGGTAATGTGTCTCCACCTTGAGAGACATCTGCAGGAATCTCAAACTTCACCTTCTCACTGACATCTTCCTGATTACCTGTAAAAACAGACTCTTTCTTAGGTGAAAATATAACAGTTTCATTGAAGGTTATATCCCGACTTTGAATGACCTTCTTGGAGTTAGGACACCACAGCTGGTATCCCTTAGATTTAGATGCATAGCCTAGAAACATACACTTGATAGCCCAAGAGGCTAACTTCCCGTTGTTAACATGTGCATAGGCAGAGCATCCAAATACTCGCAGAATAGAATAGTCAACAGGATTACCTGACCAGACTTCTTCTGAAATTTTGAAGTCAACAGAGAAGTGTGGAGAACAATTCACCAAATAACAGGCTATTGAAACAGCCTCTGCCCAAAAATCACGACGATGCCACAAGTTAGCGTTGGAGAGCATACAGCGAGCTCTTTCAAGTAGAGTTCGATTGATACATTCTGCAACTCAATTTTGCTGAGGCTTTCCGATTAGGGTCTTATGTTTGGTGATACCCTGAGCGGCGCAGAACTCGTTGAAATCAGATTTACAAAACTTAAGACCATTGTCAGTCCTGAGTTTCTTTATCTTTCTCTAAGTGTGGTTCTCCATGAGGGCTTTGAATTTCTTGAACATGGAAAAAGCCTCGTTTTTCTGCCTCAAAAAATAGACCCAGACTCTTCGAGAAAAATCATCCATAAAGTCAGCATATAATATTTTCCTCCAATAGAAGGAATTCTGGACGGACCCCACAAGTTAAAATGTATATAATCAAGGGTACCTTCAGTACGGTGAGTAGCAGTAGAAAAACTGACTCTCTTTTGTTTTCTAAAAACGTAATGTTCGCAAAAATCAAGTTTTCTCGTACCTTTGCTGCCAAGTACACCTCGCTTGCTTAGAATTGTCATTCCGTTGTCACTCATGTGGCCCAAGTGAGCATGCCACAATTGAGTAGAATCTGCTTCGGATAAGGGGGTGGTAAGTGCAGTAGAATCAATCACTATGGAATCTCAGAGTATGTAGAGACTCCCACGTCTTACTCCTTTCATAAGAACCAGCACACCCTTGGAGATCTTCGGGACTCCACCTTCAGTGAATACTCACATCCGTTAGTGTGTCAAGTGAAATAAAGTTGTGCTTCAGATTAGGAATGTGACAGACATTGGAAAGAATCCTCAATACACCGTTGTGGGTCTTGATCTGAATAGTCCCAATGCCTACGACACTGCATTAGGTGTTATTGCCCATGAGAATGACACCTAAATCTAGCGATTCATATGTTGAAAACCAGTCCCTGTAGGGATACATATGATAGGTGCAGCCGAAATCCATAACCCACTCAATAGCACCTCTGCTGTCAGTTGTGGTGACTAGTAAGACATCACCATCTAACCTAGAGTTAACAACTGCAGCTTCAGTAGATTGACTGCTCTTCTCTTCCCGTTCCTTCTTATTCTTCAATTTGTAATATTCCATGACCAGATGCCCTGGCTTTCTACAGTATTTGCAGAATTTACCGAATTTACGACCTTTTGACTTCGATATGGAGTTTCTTTTGTTTGTACCCTCCTTTTTAGAAGATCTTCCTCTTACAAACAAACCTTCTACTTTGTCATCAGAATGCACTTCAAGATCAATCTTTTCTTTGGATAGTAAGTTAGACTTAACATCCTCAAAAGATAGAGTGTCATTGTTACTATACAACAAAATTTCCTTGAAGTGTTTAAAGTAGGGGGCAAAGAGACAACCAATAATATAGCCTTATCCTCATCCTCAATTTTCACATGTAAACTTTTAAGATCGACAATAATTGAATTAAAATGGTTTAGATGTTTTTGAATAAGAGTACCTTCTGCCATCTTGAAAGTGTACAACCTTTTCTTTAATCAGATCTTGTTGGCAAGACTCTTTGTTATGTAGAGTTCCTCCAGCCGAACCCAAAAATCCATTGCAGTTGTCTTTTCAAGCACCTCTCGTAAGCCATGTGGCGTCAAGTACAACTGTATGGCCGAAAGTGTCTTCTCCTCCAATTCTTCCCATTCATCATCTGTCAAAGAACCATGCTTCTTCTTCTTTTGTTCCGCCCATTGTTTTTCTGTCATCGTACTAGGTTTCGTATGAGGTTCTGAGAGAACCTTCCACAACCCATGCTGAATGAGAACAGCTCTCATATGCTCCTTCCAGAGATTGAAATTAATCTCTCCATCATCAACCTTCATTATTGAAGACATCCTAACCTCGCTCTGATACCACTTGTTAGAAAATTAGAGCAAACTAATTTCGGAAGCGTTAGGATGAATAATGATAATCAAAAGTAAAACAAGATGAATAATAATAATCAAAAGTAAAACAATGATAACAGAACAATAAATAGCAGCAAGATTTACGTGGAAACCCAAAATAGGAGAAAACCACGGACAGCGATGAGCGAAGAATTCACTATGAGATGGGAGAGCAGAAAACTGATCTCAGAGCGATGTGCTCTAGGAAGAGATCAGAAAGCGATTGCAAATCACTTAGAACACTCTCTCACAAAATAAGAATAACAGAACTTAAACTCTTATGGATGCTTGTGTTTATGTGTTATTGGGATCATTATTAGAGCCTAGGCTAGTCCCTTTATATAGAGTTTAGAGGTATAAGGATGCAAAAAAACCCTAGGAGCAATCCTAGCTGCCAAGACGAAGAAATCTTAGCCGCCACAATCCGTAGCCCAAACTCCTTGAAGTCCATGGTGGATTTGCGGAGTTGATTTTGGGCCATTAAGTCCAACACAAGCAAATTAAGAGCTAGGTTGGAAAAGACTAGACCTTTAAGATGAGTCTGATCAAATATATATAACTACAAATGCAGAGAAGAAGAGAGACATCAGATGAGAAAGAAAGAGAGACTCGGCGTAAGAAGGAGATCCATTGGAGAAGCCCGGCCATGCCATGCATGTAAATATTACAAATGGCACCAAATTTGCCAATCTCTTAATTCTAGCCGAATTGGAAAAATCTAACCCAATATGATAATGTGACATGAACTCGATTTGAAGCTCGAAGCGAACCAATCTCGACCTGAAGTTTATACAATTTAACCGTTTAATGTGAAAACTTATTATTTTTCAATTTTGAGCAAATCTAAACTATTTTTTAAGACCGACACGAAATTAACCTATTTATTACACAGATCAAGCCAACCCAACCCATTTTGCAGCTCTCCTCATTTTGACCTGACTTCTTTCTTAACGTTATCCCATCTCTTCAAGCAGTGAATTAAATGGCACTCTTTTGAACTTTGCTTTAGGCCTTCTCGGTCCTCCCCCCGCCCCCCAACCCCAAAAAAGAAAAAAAGGTGGTCTGTTATAGGGTTGTAAATGAGCAAAAGTAACTAATTCAGGGATATCTTGGACCCAATCTAGCCTAGCCAAATGTGTATATGGATCTAATTGATCGGATGCTTACTGTGCTTATCGACCATACTCTGTATGCATGGTTTGGTTCTAACCGGATCAGTTTGGCTGTACAATGATTTTAAATTTAAATTTATGAGGCTTGTGTCATGTCTGTATCGGAGTTTTGAGAGTCTAACACAGGTGTTGTGTCAGATGTGGCACTTCATTGAAAATTTTTGTACATTTTAATTTGATCTACAATACACGGTTGAGCGCTCATATTCATGTCCTAGTGCCGGATACTTGAAGCAAAATGAACAGTTCAAATAAAATAGTATATAACATTGTCAAAAGCTCAGAAACTTTAATATTATTTTATGTAAAAGTAGAATATGCGAAAATAAAATAATGCAAATACCTTAGAATAGAACTAATTCTTATCCTAAATAGAATTAGGTACGTATTAATGTCAAAAAGTACATCAAAATATCTTAGAAAATTTGCGTATCAAGTGTAAAACTCACACCATATCCTAGATTAAAACAAAGAAATGCTAATATGAGTGGAAAAATAACCAACCTAACTAGCTAAGAGTATCTTCTTGCGCTAATAGATGCACGGTACTTGTATATTTCTTCAAGCAACATGCACTGTAAATCACATAGGATGGTTCACATGGTTTGACACTTGTTTCCCTTAAATAAGTTCTCAAGTTCGAGTCTTGTGATGGGAGAGCTCTATCCGTTAGTGGACCAGCATCAGTTCGACTCCAGTAAAATAGAAGATCCAAGATTATTAAAAAAAAAAAGGACAGAATGTGAGTGATGATCATATTGTATTTCTTATGCGTATCTTCGATCTCTCTCTTTTTCCAGACTGCAATACAAAGTAGATGATTTAGGTTTAGGCATATAAACACGCGTGCAAGCGAAAAGTAAGCTGTAACAATATTCCCACAAGTTACGTACCTTCTTTTGTATAATTGGTTGCACATCTACGTCTTTTTCATTCATGATTCTACGTTGTATTCCACCTTGGTCTCCCACATTATCTTTATTCTTTCAGAATAATTCAACTAATCAAGGATAATTAAACTAATTAATCAACTATTATATAAAGTCGGCTGCAAATATTCTAGTTGAAATTCGTTATATGTAAATGTGTAAATCGAACTGCTACTCTGTTAGAGTATAAAAATATTCTTGGGTTGTCAATAAAAAACTTAAGCTGATGGTTTTTAAAGTTAAATTTAATTATGATGGATCTATTGAACATAGTATCAGAACCTTTTTGACCAAGCTTGAACATCAGCAGCTCTCATATTTGATTTGTTGCGTAAGGTAGGGGAGTCCTTGCAACATTCACGCTTCTCGCATGAGAGTGCATGTTAGAGTATAAACATATTCGATCTTGAGCCATCAACCATCAGCTTAAGTTTTTTATTGAGATGGTTCTTGAACGCGAACAATATATACTTAAATTTCGACAAAATTTCATAAAAAAAATGTATTTATTTTTAGTATTTCAAATTATAGTTAGGTCGAACAATTAGGCTGACAACGCGTAATAAGACCTAAATAGAGTTGGAAACTCATATTCAATGTGCCCCTCACGTTTGAACAAAGTTCCATTGGGGCCTGCTTTGTGTGATGGTTATAAAACCATGCATCTAATATGATTGTCTTGATTTAAATCACCTCAAATTTATTTTAATTATTTTAAATCCAAATTCATATTTTAATTAAAAGTCCGCCCATACAGGGTATGCCTGAGTAAGAAGTAATAATACCCTTAAATTACCGGGTGATAGATTAGTTTAGTTAGACATTGGATTAAAATCACTCCGATCCACACCTACTGTTCAATTAAAAGATAGCAGACAATCTACTCTAATTTATAATTCAATATCAAAAAATTGTCAAAAATCGTCGAAAAAGTGAAAATAAACTCAACACAAATTAATTTAACTAAAATTAAAGGTATATTTGCGTCTTGGCTTTTTAGTATGAGAATTCACGTTATCATTTGTCCATTCTCATCTTGTATATATAAAGGTATACAATTTCGTGTAAATGGAATTGTCTGCCGTGTGAGTAAGTTTAGGCAGGAAGAAAGGTACTATACTCTAGAAAAGTTTCGAGCAATAAGATGCTTCTGAGCTATATATAATATGCCTACTTTAAGGCCCTGTTCTTTTCGTTGGTAACTCACAATTTATCAACTTTAATCCATTTTAACTCATTTCAACCCACTTCCCAAAATTCAATTTAAAAAAACTAACTGCAACCCACTTCAACCCACTTCAATCCATTATTTTAACCAACTTCTACTTATCATATAAAAAATATATCAGCTTCAACTTACTTCAACAAAAAAAATATGCACTTCGATCAATTTCACCTATTTATCAGCCTCTATTTTCCATCGAAAAGAACAAGCCTAAGTACATAAATTTTATGGGCTTCACCTCAAAGAAAGGAGAAAAAGGTAACCAAGAACAATACTTAGGTGATAAATCTCCTAGTTAAAAAATGTATTTTCACACTTCCAAGGTCATCTTGCCATAAGCAAAAGTATAATCGGAGTTATATATGAATCTAGTTTAAATATGTCCAGTATTGACGATGGGAAATATTCTCAACACTTTGCCTGCCTTGTTTTTGTTTTGACTTTTTATTTAATTGAAATTGAGTTATTATTTACGTATAATGGATAAGCATGTTGGAGATTAATCTAAATAATCCGAATGTTTATTGAAAACCCCAAAAAATCAAATGTCGATATTATTAAACAAGCCAAGAGTATACATGGAATATTAAGATATACTTGTGGGGAAGTATATATGCTCAAAATGTGTCCCATCTCTCCCGTGTAATCTTTCTTCGTGCCCGTGTTTTAATAAGCAAAACCCATTTAAGTAAATTTTTGGATCCACTCTACTCTATTCTTCACTCCTTTTTCAATATTACGGTAGTGCTCTTTTATCACATATTTTCTTATGCTCCGTTTGATCCTTAGAAAATTTGAAGGAAAGAAAAGTTGAAGGAAAAAAAAAAGTGAAGGAAAAAATAGTAGGGAGAAAATGAGTTTTTTTTTCTCTTATTTGGATTGAGGAAAAAATACTAGAATTTGGATGAAAATTTTAAATTTTGATAAACTACTTGAATTATATTGATGTCATCTAAGCAATATAAGATTGGAGGAGGTTAGGAATTTTCCTCAAACTTGCCTCACAACTTTATGAGGAAAATTTTATCACTTGTTTCTCACAATTTTTCCACCTAACTTTCCTCTATATTTTTTTCTTTGCGATTTTCTCTCAATCAAACACGAGAAAAAAAGTAATTTTTCTAAATTTTTTTCTTTCCACCAAATTTTCCAAGGTCC
The DNA here is from genome assembly GCA_029747015.1 of Carnegiea gigantea. Lineage (NCBI taxonomy): Eukaryota > Viridiplantae > Streptophyta > Magnoliopsida > Caryophyllales > Cactaceae > Carnegiea > Carnegiea gigantea. Next base: position 23,967 of record JAKOGI010004173.1, read on the forward strand.
AAACGGAACATTAATTCACAATATATGAACTTAAAATTAAGGCATTATTAAGAAAAATAAATATCAAATTCAATCATTGAAATTAAATCAACTTTACTGGCAACTTTTTTTTAAAACCAAATGCATGACCATCGATTCTAAACATTAAAATCATCATACTTCTAAGTTTACAAGGCCTCGGGTTCGACTTTGGAGTGTTACTCTCCTATGCTAACAAAAATTTGGATGACATTAGAGCATCCATGAAGAAAGGAATTTTAGTATTTTGGAAATTGTGGGCACATAGTTAAAGGTCTCTTAACAGTGTAAGGCAATATCTGGGTTTTGTTTGGCCATTCAGCTGATCAAGAAGCTGTAACAATTATTGCGAATTGATTTGAATCACAAAACTTGTGAAATGATTCATCAGCCAACTAAAGAAAATAAAAAGAAGCATCTTTTAGGATATTCTCCTGATAGATGCTTTTATTAGAAAAATTGAAGTTTATTTTGATTAGATTGTAAGCAAATGCAAAATTGATTCATTTAAAAAAAAAAAAAAGAAAGCAAATTAAAAGAGAGAAAATATCTTACTTTGCTAGATGGGAGAACAACTAACGAAACTATCCTCAAACAGCAGCATATGCGATAATTCATTCACAATTCATATCGTATATTGAGTTTAACGGACCCAGCAGCGTATATCTGGTATCACCCTCTATTTTTATGGTTCTTTCATTTTAAAAAACATTCATTTTCTCTTCTAATATATATCACCTGACCAAATTTATAGATCCATATCTATAATATAAGTGATGACTTAATTACTCATAGCTTAGACATAGCACTTCATCAAGCAGGAGGAGGGGGGGGGGGTCACCCATCACTTAACCTCTTGTGCTCATAAAGATGCAACAAGCCACACATGCAAGAGCCAAAAATCCCTATCATGACCACCTTTTCTATATAACCAAAAGAAAAGACTTGCAAATGGGGTAGTATTATAATGGTGGAATTCCCACTCAATAACAATTATTGGTTGATAAATATATATGAGGTTTCCTTTTTCCGACCCTCTTTTAAACAAGTGAAAGCATGCTAGTGGTATACATGATCAAATAGCCAAGGCTCCAAAAGGAGTCAAAAGTCAAAAGGGTACAGCTTAGTTTATCCCAACTTGATTTCCACCTATTGAACAATGATTAGCTCAACATAATTTTGGGTCAATTAATGGTGTCATGACCACTCCTTAGTGTCATCAAGCCGCCATCACATTCAATCATCAATTGTGAATATAGTCATAAAAATCATATTGATCAAAAATTGATATGATTAAGTACAAACATGAAACATCTGAATATATAAATTAAAATATTAAGGTTAAAAATTAAATATAAATTAATTAAAATACATATGTACGAATGATTTAAATATGAACTTCATTAATGTAAATATAATTCTTCCTTTGTATATGTTAGCAGGTAAAAACATCTGAGTCACATTAGAGCAATATATATACATATATATATATATAAGCTGACTTTAATTTCAACATTTTGATAATTAGATTATATTGGCGCCTTAGTAGGAGAAGCACTAACCATGGGGGAATAAATTCTTTATTCCCATTCTCTTGACCTGTCTATAAACTTTAGGTGTGTTTTTCACTTCAAGCATGCAAAATGTTTCAGAAGATGTAGAAATGGAATTGATTCTGCTATGCTTATTGATTTATAGTAGCTACATAATATATTTAAGGTGTGTTTGGTAGAGGTGAAAATAATTTTCCTGAAAAATGATTTTCTCATTTTACGATATTTCGCAAAACAAGGAGGGTAAATTTGTTTTCAAGGGAAAATCATTTTCTCTAGAATGAAGGAAAATATTTTCACTTTGAATGGAGCGTAAGTTGATTTTACATTTCTTTGGCGCTCACACTTTCACATTCTTTCTCTCTTCCGTGTCTATTTCAATTCCTCAATATATGGTTCGAAGATTAAGGCAGTGACATATAGTTCGAAGATTAAGGCAGTATATTAATGATTAGCGAAACTGTATCATTTCAATGCCGATGTTGATATCGATACCGATGTCGGTGAATCTAACAACCATAATTGCATCAAAATTCAAAACGCTCTGCAATTTATCGTCGGGGTGACGAAGATAGAGAAATTCACTAGGTTTTTCCTCTTCTTTGTTTGGATTCCCACTCAAAGGTGGGAAATCGGTAAGCGTTGCTAGTATCAAATTGTTGGTAGTAGGTAAGATCAAAAAAATTGACAAATGTACATATTGTCACAACTTTGATATGGACAACACCACTAATGTAATATGATTTCCCAAAGAACAAAATACAAATTCGTATTTTTCTAAATATCTTATTTATTTTTGTTTTTTCATAATATGTCTTTTTTTAGCTTTTTTGTTCATTTTTTGCTAATCAAACTCATTTTTAGAAACTTCATTTCCCCTTTTACCAAACAACTGAAAATATGAGTTGAAAATCATTTTTACATGAAAAATAATTTTACATGAAAAATGATTTTTTAGGAAAATAATTTTCAAGTCTACTAAACACACCCTTGACGTAGAATGTCCCCCTTCTATAGAACAGTGCAGCTCAAAAAAGGATAAGGGTCCCAGTATGAATTTGAGGTATACCATTTAAAAATTTGCAATTGCCATAATGTTTTTTAAAATTGCACCAAAAAATTTTAAAATTTTTAATATATATTAATTCTCACTATGTAGCAAGCGAGGATTTTTAAAGTGGCCAGATTACTAGTTTCTGAAGCCTATGAGTTAACTGTGTCAGGTCGTAAACAAAAGCTTCCAAATTAGACTTGATTGTTGTTTTACCTGTTCAGGGGGCGGATTGTAGGGGGCGGCTGGTGAGGGCCATGGCCCCTCTAGTAATTGGTTAAGTAATATAAGAGACAGAACCATATCATGATTTCCCAACTAGCTCAGCAGCCTTGTCCCCTCTTGTGGCCACCCCCAAGTTGTAAAACTCTTCCCTTTGCTGTAGTGAACTACTATTGATTTGTTTTTTTTTTTTTTGGGTTATTCGGATTTTCACATACATACATCATCGAACATTCTCTTTTTCATTCCTTATTTTGATAATTAGATGGATTTTATTATTTATTCGTTAAAGTTTACGAGATGCTATTTTTCTATCGATCAATTTTATAATGTATATGCATATATCTATATGCACCAATCAATGCAATATGTAAAACATATAACTCTACAAGAGTCATTGCCATTTATTTTAATTCAAATTCAATCTAAAATGACGTTTGCAGCTTATTTATTGATACAAAATAAGATAAGTTAGTATGTTTTAGGATAATTCTATATATTAGTCAAAAATCTCTAAATAAATAAGTTATATCATATTAACTCACCCCCGGACAAAATTTTCTGGTTCCACCACTGTTCCCTGTTGACAAAAAGGAGGGGGAAAAAAAAACAAGCCAGCAAATTTTAGAGAGTGCACTTATAGTTAAGGGTGAGCAGTTCTATGTACCCGTTCAAAAAAGTCAAGAACTGGAACCAGTGAAACCGGCTCCTAACTTTTGGAAACCGGACCCGGAACTGGAACCTCAGATTTTAATTCCGATTATAGGGCACCTGTCGTGCTTAATTGAAAGTTTAGGAGGAGGAGAAGGGATGTTTTTCAATTCCGATTTCAATTCCGATTTCAATTCCGATTAAATTTTCTTATTTATTTGGAGGGGGAGAAGGGATGTTTGATGTTTTTCTACCTTAATTTTCTATCTTTACACCAAAAAGAAAGTTAATTTATTGAGTTTGTATTTTTTTATCTTAGCTACGTCAAAAATATAATGATTAATCCTTCAATTAGCATAGAAAATTAACTAATATTGCGTTAAATTTGTTATTTGAAGAGTCAATTTTGTAAGAAAAAATAACAAATAGAGAAAAAAAAAGAGAAACTAAAAAAAAGCTAGTAAAAAATGAAAAAATTATTCATTTTTCTCTCTAAATAGGTTCTAGGTTTCAGTAGCAAATATTTTTCTGAGAACCAGAACCGAAACCGATTGAACCGGTTCTTTTTTTTAGAAACCAAAATCGAAATTATTTGACCGGTTCTAAATAGTTTCCAGAATATTCAAGAACCTTACTCATCCCGACCTACTAACAGTCTAACATATTGCCCATTGAAGTGACAGGCTTCCACATTTTTACTTTTTTGTTTGTGTTTTTTCGAGCGAAAGGGGGGACGGGCATGGAATGGTGGGTAAAAGCAAAAGCAATCATGCAATGCCATTTGAAAACCATTTTTCACTCATGGACTGCTTTAACAAGTGTCCAGACTCTAGACTATACTTTTATAGCACCTTAACTTCTTACTCGATGTTTGGTGAAGCTCGACTAATAATAGCCATTAATGGAGGTTTTGAGCTCTGTTCTTATTTAACATAGGGTTAAAAATAGGGATTGTCAAACAAACTTGAAATGAGTAAGGAAATGAGCAAAAAATTAATGCAAAAGCAAATCGAATAGTCAAATTTCGACAATCACAATCACAATTCACAGTCCAAAGTTTTTCTAGTCCCAATTTCAAATATAACGGTTCGAGTTTAATACCAATAACAATATCGGCATATCGCTGATATCACTATATGATTATAATCAAAGGATGCAGATTATATAGTCCCCCTAGGAGTGTGCAAAAAAAACCGAAAAAACTGAACCAAAAAACCGGTTAATTGAACAAATTTTATAAAAAAATTGATCCCATTAACCGAACCGAAAAAGTTTTCGGTTTTCGATTCGGTTACGGTTCAGCCGGTTCGAAAATTCCTTTAACCATCCGTTTGAAAATTTATGTTAAAAAGTACGCTTTTTATATTACCGGTAAACGGTTAATCGAACCGAAAAATCAGTAATCGAAAAACCGACTTTTTCGGTTCGGTTACAGTTCGGATTTTGGACAAACCGAAATTTTCAGTTCGGTTAAAGTTTGAAATTTTCTTGAACAGAAAAATCGATTAATTGATTTTTGATTAGCCGAAACTCCGATTAACCGATTTTGCAAACCCCTAAAGCCTCGAATTTCCTTTTTTTGTAAGGGCGGAAAGAGAAGCACAATGAGATTGTGGGGTTTCATGATCTTTATTCAGTCCCATTGGAAAAGAATGCAAATTGTTTAAGCACATATGGAATGGAATTTATTCTTTTGCTCTTGCTTTATTTAATTAGCATGGAAAGCATGTCTTCATGGATCTCTTTTCTTTTTCTTTTTCCTTTTCCCCTGTTTTGATGGTTTCCCTTGTTATTATTTGTTAACTGAAATTATATTAAGTGTAACATCAATCGAGAAAAATGTATAACATAAGTATAACATAAGTATAATATAAGTACAACATAGAAGAGGAAGGTACGACACCTTAAAAAATAGAGGCAGGCAAACGATGTCTCGTCCCAAATGCATGTACTACCTGCATACAAATACGACATATAAAAAACCACAATCCAAACAAACCTACTGTAACCGAAAAACCACAACTAAATCAGGTAGCCAACTTTCTGATATCTAAGATCATAATCTTATCCCCCCATATTCTCCTATCCTAGGCCATGTCCTCCGTCAATTTTACAACTTTCAAGTCCTCTCTAAGCACCTTGTCCAAATTCTTCTTTGGTCGTCCCCTCCCTCTTTTACATTCGAGGATATTAATCCTCTCACATCTCCTCACTGGAGTGTCCACGCTCCTCCTTTTCACATGGTCAAGCCATCTGAGTCTTGTTTCTCTCAACTTATCTTCAATTGGAGCCACTTTAACTAAGTCTGTGATTACTCCATTCTTAATTCTATCCATTCTCGTATAACTACATATCCACCTAATCATCCTCATCTCTGCCACCATCAATCTTTGAATTTATGTCTTTTTTATAGGCCAATACTCCGATCCATACAGTACAATAGGTCTAACTATCATACGATAAACTTTGTCTTTTAATCCTACAGGCATCCTCTTATCACACAGCACACCTGAAGTATACTTCTATTTTTGCCAACCCACCTTTATGTGCTGGTTAATATCTTCGCCAATATCTCCATTCTATTGAATGATCGAGTCTAGATATTTTAACTTCTCGACCTTCGGTATCGTCATCCCATCAATAGTGACTTCTCCCCCTGCATGTTCCCTTTCACTGAAATAACAATGTAGGTATTTAGTTTTCGATCTACTCACTCTAAAGCCTCTAGTCTCCAGTGTATGTCTCCCTCGCTCCAATTTATTATTAACTCCCTCTCTGGACTCATCAATAAGAACAATGTCATCTACGAATAACATATACCATTAATATATATATATATATATATATATATATATATATATATATATATATATATATATATATATATATATATATATAAACTGACTTCAATTTCAACATTTTCGTAATTAGATTATATTGGGGCGTTAGTATGAGGAGCACTAGACATAGGGAATAAATTCCTTGTTCCCATTCTCTTGACTTGTCTATAGCCATTGGCTGTGGTTTTCACTTCAAGCATGCACAATGTTTCAGTAGATGTAGAAATGGTATTGGTTCTCTTATGCTTATTGATTTGTAGTAGCTATATAATATATTTAATGTAGAATGTTTTTTCCCCTTCTATGGAACCGTGGAACTCAAAAAAGGATAAGGGTCCAAGTATGAATTTGAGGTATACCATTTTAAAATTTGTAATTGCCAGTATTTTTTTTAAATTGTACAAAAAAAAATTAAAATTCTTAATATATGTTAATTCTCACTATATAGCAAGCCGGCATTATTAAAGTGGCCAGATTACTAGTTTTGGAAGCCCATGAGTTGACTGTGTTAGGTCGTAAATAAAGCCTTCCGAGTTAGACTTGATTGTTGCTTTACCTATTCAGGGGCGAATTTGAGGGGCCAGGGGGGCTAGTGAGGGACATGGTTCCCCTGTTAATCGGTTAAGTAATATATGAGAGAGAACCATATTGATTGTTTTTGTTATTCCTATTTTCACGCACATACATCATTGAACATTTTATGTTTCGTTCCTTATTTTGATAATTTGATGGACTTTATTATAGATGCTATTTTTCTATCAATTTGATAATATATATGTATATATCTATATACATCAATCAGCGCAATATGTAAAATGTATAACTCTACAAAAGTTATTGTCATTTATTGTAATTCAAAGTCAGTCTAAAATGACCTTTCCAGCTTGTTTATTGACACAAAATAAGATAATCTAATATATTGTATAGTAATTCTATATATTATCCAAAATTCTCTAAACAAATAAGTCATATCACACTAACTAGCCCCCCGATAAATTTTTCTAGTTCTGCCACTGTACCTATTGACAAAAAGAAGGGGAAAAAAAAAAGCAAGCCAACAAATTTTAGAGAGTACACTAACAGTTAAGGGTGAGCGGCTCCGGTCACCCGTTTAAAAAGTTGAGAGCCGGACCCAGAACCGGTGAAACCGACTCCTAACTTTTGAAAACTGGAACCAAAACCGAAACCTCATATTTTAATTCCGATTGTAGGATACCTGTCATACTTAATGTTGAAATTTTAGAACCTAATAGATTAAATTTTGTTATTTATTTGAAGGGGGAGAAGGGATGTTTGATGTTTTCCTACCTCAATCTTCCATCTTTACACAAAAAAAGAAAGTTAATTTATTGACTTTGTATTTTTTAAATGTTAGTTACTTCAAAATTATAATGATTCATCCTTCAATTAGTGTAGAAAATTAACTGACATTACATTAAATTTGTTATTTGAAGAGTCAATTTTGTAAGGAAAAATAACAAATAGAGGGGGGGAAGAGAAGCAAAAGAAAAGCTAGTAAAAATCAAAAAATTATTCATTCTCTCTTTCTAAACAGGTTTCAGGCTCTGATTCCAAATATTTTTCTGAGAATCAGAATCAAAACTGATTGGACTAGTTCTTCTTTTTTAGGAACCGAAATCAAAATTATTTGACCGGTTTTCGAACAAGCTCCAGGCTATCTGAGAACCATGTTTACCCGACCTACTAATAGTCTAACATATTACCGGTTGCACTAATAGGCTTCCAAATTTTTTCTTTTTTGTTTGTTTTTTTTGAGGGAAAGGGGGGATGGGTGTGGAATGGCGTGTAAAAGGAAAAGCATCATATAATGCCATTTGAAAACCACATTTTTCACTCATAGACTTAGCTTTACTATGAAAAATATTTGATACTGATGTCTCCCCCCCCCCCCCCCCCCCCCC
>JAKOGI010004174.1:0-32216 GCA_029747015.1 Carnegiea gigantea
TATATATACACATCTATGTATACATATATGTGTGTGTGTATATATATATATACACACACACACACACACACACACATACACACATTTGCATATATGTTCATGTATATGTGCGTATATGCATATATGTATGCATATTTATATATATATACAAATATATACATATATATATCTATATATAAATATATATATATATGTATATATCTGGCTATATATATATATATATATATGTATGTATGTATGTATAGATGCATACGTGCATACAAATATATATGTGTGTATATATATATATATGTGTGTGCATATGTCTATACATATATATGTTTATATATATATATATATATATATATATTATATATATATATAATATATATATTTGTTATATGGCAAATATATATTCTGTATATTAGGCATGATCGTATATATATAATCTATATATATATATATATTATATATATATAGATATATATATCAGATATCTATATAGTATATAATGTAGAGTATATATATATATACACATACATACATACATACATACATACATACATACATATATGTGCAACATCCCTAGATTTCTAATTCCTTAATTAAAGCTAAATTAACCTGTAAGGCAGTGGATAATCCTAACAGGGTGTTAGCACCGTTTTTCCTTCTCGGAAATGGCAGGCTGGATATCTAGTCTAGCAAATAAAACAAGAAAATCCTCGTTATAAAACAAGCTTGCACCGTTCAAGATTCAATTACACCAGCTAAAGCAAACTAATGTTCATCGCAACTTCCAACATTAAACTTGGTAATTCCGCATTCGTGTCTCGCTCTATGTTATGTCCCCAGTCCCAAGTATAACTAGTTCACCTAAAAACAAAACATTTATAAAAGTGAGATAAACTCAGTGAACAATCACCCCTAACAGTCAACTACACACACAAATTCATTTGAAAATATTTTAAAGGAAAGGGATAGCACAGCGTCTTTCAGGCACACATCTTATTATCACAGTCTTTCTTAGTTACCATTTTCAGGGATATACTTCTATAGTTGAAATTCAGAATGCATCAGATTCAGATTAATCTTGGGTGAGCGGCCCCAGTGGGTCTCATGGCCTGCGCTTTAACATAGCACAGCCGCTTAACTCATTCCTGGCCTACCGCCACTCAGGCGGTTACCGCTTATCCTTTTCCTGGCCTACCACCTTCAGTGGTGGTTACCGATATCCTGGTCCACGTCTCAGCCGAGCATGTGGCCGCTCACATACATGCACTTGTTAGCAGGGGAAGGCTATGGCCTTCGATCAACTCAAATAGATTCATGTCACTCACTTCACCCCTTTTCAGTTAATGAATTCCTTACTCTTTACTGGAGGTCGACTTAACGTGATAAGTTCATTTAGATTCAATCACTTTTCCCAACCATGACATCACAATGGAAATTCAGAAATTCCAACACAACATGGTAAGCCACAACTTTCATAACATAATATAGCATGCAGTTTCTATCTTGTAGTCACCTTCAGTTCATATAACATTGTTCTTTCAATTTAAAAAGAAAAAATAGGCAGTTCTTACTCAAGTTCCAAAAAGTTCACAGTTTTAGTAACACAAGAAAAGGGTTAGGGCATGATTGTTACCTGGTTTAACTAATGGGCTCGGTTCTCTTACATGCAGTCCACTGAGCTTCACCTGAGCAGCCAAAAATTTGTTCTTAGCTTCTCCTCAACATAAGGCCAGATTCTAGCCTAATTCTAGACCCAGGAAATTTTCCATTATTTTTTTAGGCCAATTTAGGACACTGAACCGTACTATCCCTTGCTATCAGACCTGGATAGATTCAGTACCCTAACTTCCAGTGACCATAACGTTTGTTTTTGATGCCCAATTTCTGTGTTCTAAGTCAATCCAGAAACCTCAAGTTATCCTCTACCTTTTTTATGTTTGGGGTTCATTTCAGTTCTATCCCAAACTAGGTCATATTTCCCTTTCTTTTAGCAATGTCAGTGACTATCTTTAACAGGACAGTCCCGGAAAATCCTATTGAAACGCAGACTACACTACTCCAAATGGCCCAATTCTAAAACGAGATGGTCTGGTACATCTAGAGGCTCCCATCCAATGAATCCCACAATTTTTGGCAACCGATCCTAACCTAGGGCTTTTTTCCAAAATTAAGGGTAGAGCAGCCCCAGACCCAACTTGGCAGATTGTGTCCAAATTTTTAGCCCAGGTTCCCAACCTCATAGTTTTTACTCCTGACCTCCAAAAATTAACTTCTTACCCAACATAGAAAGATAATTTTGTCTACTAAAATTTCATGCTCAGTGTTTTTATCAAACCTCACAAAAGCTAGGTCAAAAACTCCAAAAACCACCGACTATACCTGCAGACCCAGTTTTGACAGTGCTCAATAATTAGCCCATAACTTGGTCTACACAGGTCCAAATCATGCGATTCAAAAACCTTAATACTTAGCACAACCGGACCTACATACTGTGAAAATTTCATGATTTTTGGATCACCGTACAAACTGAGGCAAATTTTTAAAGTTGGGTCAGATTTGAGGGTCTGACAGTGATACTTAGGGTGTTCTCTTTAAGCCTCCCCAAATTTAAATTTGAAAGCAAACATATCAAATTAATAGTTTGAAACCATAAACTGAGTCCAAGTCTCTTTCTTTCATGGAGGAATGCATGGAAGTAAAATCTCCATGCATCTACCAAGAGAAACAAGGAGGGAAAAGTAATTACTTGAAGAAAGGGGAGGCATATGGTGGCTGAACTGGTGGCCGGCGGCACGGGGGGGCGGCGTACGGAGGCGAGAGAGAGAGAGAGGGAGAGAGAGAGTCGGCTAGAGGGAGAGAAGGGAGAGAGATAAGAGGGAAGGAGGGGGTTTAGGGTTTTACGGTTTAAAAGAAAAGGAAGGGGTTTTTGGGCTTGCATGAAATCTTGCTTAAAAAAACAATTCTTTCCAAATAATCCATAAAAGAAAATATATTTTTTTTTAATAAATCCTATTGGACCCACATTTACAATAAGGAAAAGAATACATAGCAAGTCCTTTTTCTGAAGGTCGGTCCAACATAGCCACAAAATTAGTAAGAATAGAAAATTTTGGCCATCAAATTTTCCGGGGTTTTACATCCAACCCCCCCTTAGGACAGTTTCGTCCTTGAAACTACACATACCTAGTTAAGGAAATAGGTGTGGGTACTTTTCCTGCATTTCCTATTCTGGCTCCCACGTTGCCGCTGATACCTCATGATTCGCCCATAGCGCTTTCACCAAAGGCACGGTTTTTCTGCGGAGCTGCTTTTCCCTTCGATCCAAAATCTTGATGGGATGCTCTTCATAGGATAGGCCCTCCTATAACAGTGCAGGGTTTGGCTCGATCACATGGGAAGGGTCTGGAAGATACTTACACAGTTGGGACACGTGAAACACGTTGTGTATCTTAGGTAGTTCTGGTGGCATTTCCAACCGATATGCTACCTCTCCCACCCGTTGAATGATAGGGTAAGGACCAATATAACTGGAGCTCAACTTCCCTGTCATACCAAACCTTAATATGCCCTTGGTTGGAGACACTTTGATAAACACGCGATCTCCGACCTCAAATTCTAAGGGTCTACGCCTCCGGTCCGCATAACTCTTCTGGCGGCTTTGGGCGGCTCTCATTCGTTCTTGGATCACTTTGAATTTTTGGGTAGTGGCTTAAATAAGATTTCCGGCCCAATCGTAAGTACTTCATCGATTTTCTGCCATCACAGTGGGGTTCTACATCGCCTACCATACAACGCTTCGTATGGAGCCATTTTGATGCTGGAGTGGTAGCTATTGTTATATAAGAACTCTATCAAGGCCAACTGCTCATCCCAAGCCTTCTTAAAGTCTAATGCACACGCCCGTAACATATCTTCCAAGGTCTGAATTGTACGCTCTGTCTGTCCATCTGTGGCTGGGTAGAATGCTATACTAAAGCGTAGTAAAGTTCCAAACACCTCTTGTAACTTCTGCTAGAATCCCGACTGAAACCTTGTATCCCGGTCAGACACTATTGAGCTAGGCACACCATGCAGTTGAACTATCTCTTCCAAATAGGCTCGGGCTAGCCGGTCCAGTGTCCATGTGTTCCTCATGGCTATGAAATGAGCTGTTTTTGTGAGTCTATCCACAATTACCCAGATCGCATTATTTTTCTTCTGTGTAAGTGGCAGTCCTACCACGAAGTCCATAGACACGGAGTCCCACTTCCACTCGGGGACTTCCAATGGTTGTAAGAGCCCTGCAGGCCTCAGGTGTTCTATCTTTACTCGCTGGCATGTTAAACATCTGGCTACACACTCAGCTATTTCCTGCTTCATATTACTCTACCAGAGTGTCTACTTCAAGTCCTTATATAATTTGTTTCCGCCAGGGTGTACAGAATGGGGAGTATTGTGTCCTTCATCTAGGATCCTTCTCTTAAGATCTTCCACAGCCGGTACACACACCCGATTGTGAAACCTCAAGGTGCCATCCTCATGGATCACAAACTGTGGGGCCCTTCCCGTCAGTACTTCCTCCCTAATCCTTTCCAGTTGGGGGTTTGTGGGCTGTGCTGCCCTAATCTCTTCTACAAGGGTCGGTTGTACTTCCAAGGTGCATAACACTGATTTATTCCCTCGTGTCACCACATTAATCTCCATCCTATAGAAAGCCTTACACAGATCCTTGGGTAGTTCCATTACGCAGTTTAGTGCAAGGTAGGGCCTATGACTCAATGCGTTAGCTACCACATTAGCTTTCCCCGGATGTTATTGGAAGTCAACATCGTAGTCCTTAAGAAACTCCAGCCACCTAGTTTGTCTTAGGTTCAGATCTTTCTGCAGGAACAGATACTTCAAACTCTAGTGGTCAGTGAAGATCTTGCAATGTACTCCGTATAAATAGTGCCTCCAAATCTTAAGGGCAAACACTATGGCTGTTAATTCCATATTATGAGTTGGGTAGTTCTGCTCATGTGTTTTTAGCTGCCGAGAGGCATAGGCAATGACACGCTCCTCTTGCATCAACACACATCCCAGCCCGTTCTTGGATGCATCACTATATACCACAAAATCTTTGCCACTGGTGGGTAAGGCCAGTATGGGTGCACTCGTCAAGCTCTTCTTAAGCTCCTGGAAGGCTTCTTCACAACGGTCTATCCATTCTTACTTGGTGACTTTCTTAGTCAAATTGGTTAGTGGCGTGGCGATTTTTGAGAAATCCTGAACGAATCTACGATAGTATCCTGCCAGACCCAAAAAGCTTCTTACTTCACTCGGGTTCTTAGGTCTTGGCCAATTCGTGATAGCCTCTATTTTCTACGGGTCCACTAATACTCCCTCGTGAGACACCACATGCCCCAGAAACGCTACTTTACTTAACCAAAACTCACACTTCTTCAGCTTAACATATAGTTCGTTCTCCCTCAGTATCTCTAGAACAATCCTCAAATGGCGGTTGTGCTCTTGTGGGGTCCTTGAATGAATCAAAATGTAGTCTATGAACACCACAATGAACTGATCCAGATATGGCTTAAATACCCTATTCATAAGGTCCATGAATGCCGCCAGGGCATTCGTGAGTCTAAAAGGCATTACTACAAACTCATAGTGTCCATACCGGGTGCGGAATGTAGTCTTAGGTATATCCTCATCCTTAATTCGGAGTTGGTGGTACGCCGAACGGAGATCTATCTTAGAGAACGTTCCCGCACCTCTCAGTTGATCGAACAGGTCATCTATCCTGGGCAGAGGGTAGCGGTTCTTCACTGTAATCTTGTTCAACTCTTTATAGTCCACACACAACCTCAAGGTCCCGTCCTTCTTCTTCACAAATAATACTAGGGCTCCCCACGGGGATGTACTAGGATGGATATACCATTTCTGTAAGAGTTCTTCAAGTTGTGTCTTTAGTTCCTTAAGCTCAGCTGGTGCCATTCAGTAAGGTGCTTTAGAGATTAGAGTGGCACCTATCACTAGGTCAATACAGAATTCAACCTCCCTAATGGGTGGCATGCCTGGAATCTCCTCCGACAAGACATCTGGAAACTCTTGGACTACTGGAATGTCCTGAAGAGATGGTTCCCTAGCCGCGATTTTCACTACATTACACAGGAATCCCTCGTACCCTCATTCCAATAATTTACTAGCCTTCAGTACAGTGATAAGTCTCACCTCAGTCCTAGGCGCCTTTCTCTTATGGACTATCCTCTCCCTATTGGGCCCTTTTAGAGTGATCCTCTGTTTTGGGCAGTTAATTTGGGCTTGGTACCTTGCTTGCCAATCCATTGCCGGTATAACCCCAAAGTCAGTTAATGCAAATTTGTATAGGTCTACTAGGAATAACTACTCATACATTCTAATTGGACAGTTCTCATAAAGTTTCTCGCACCCTACCACCTTTCCATCTGGGAGAGTCACAGAGAATAAAGGGGGTCCTAACCCTAGGGCCTCAACCAACTTTGCATATATAAAAGAGTGCACCGCACTCAAATCAAATAAAATATCTACTGGTCTATCATGGATAAAGAAAGTACCATTCACCACATCCGGAGCTCCCTCAGCTTCTTCCTGGCGCATCACATATACTGTGCCCCGGGTGTTCCATGGCTGTTGGTTGGTAGGCTTGGTCTGATGCTGCTGCGGTGGTCGGTTCTAATAGTACGGGTTGGCTGCCTAGCCACCCTCACTCTTGTAGTTCTGCTGTCTCTATTATCCCCCGCTTCCCTGGTTAGGAGGAGGTGGGGGAAGGGGACAATCCCGCACCTAATGTTGTGGACTTCCGCAGCGAAAGCACCGTTTCATAGAACAGCATTCCCAAGCAAAGTGCCCCGGTTTCCCGTAAGCATTGCAGGCCACTTTAGGTCGGGCCTCAGGCTGTTGTCCTCCACGATTATTGTGACTTTTGTTGTAGAAATTTCCCGAGGGTCTCTTGTACGGGACCTGCTGGTCCCCCCATTGATCTCCCTTCCTCTTATTTCCCCGCTGCTCATTATAATAGCCATTTTCCTCCTTCATTACCCACTCCACATTTACCGCGGTGTCGTATAGGTTCTCGTAAGAGGCATACTGACGTATGGACATCCTCTCCTTGATGTTTGGGTGAAATCCCGCTTCGACGTATTTCATCTTCAACTTCCTGCTCGCGACAAAGCTAGGGGCGTATCGGGAGAGCTCCATGAACTTGGAGGCATACTCTAGCACGCTCTTCCTCCCCTACTACAGCTGTATGAACTCATTATCCTTCATCTTTTGAAGTGACACAGGGTAGAATTGGTTCTTGATCAGTTCTTTGAAAGTACTCCAGTTGAACCTAGGTTCATACTACCTCTCCCTCACGGTCGCCCACTAGCGATCTGCTCCGTCCCTGAGATAGAACACAGCTAATCTGACCCTCTACTCTTCAGGGCAGTGAAGAGCATCGAACAGTCTCTCCATGCCCCGAATCCAATCCTCGAAGGCCTTAGGATCGGCAGCACCATTGTAGATCGGTGGGCTGAGATTGGCAAGCCTCTTAAACATGAGGGAGTTATCGTCCTTATGCCTCTTCTCCCTAGCCCCTAACATCCTCTGCAGGTTCTCGTTTTGTAGCCGTAGCTGTTCCCCCTATTGCTGCAGTAGCTCTACTAGTAAGCGGTTGATGAGGTCCGTCCCGGTCGGCGGTTCGGTTTACCCCACCTGACTATGGTTCCCGTTTCCACCTTGCAGGCGGAGGCCTTCTAACTGCTCCCAGAAGGTAGCCATAGTGATTTCTCGATCCACTGGATTTCTTAGGGGGAGGTGGGTCTCAGTACGTGACTCGTCGTTGTTCCACAACATCCTGATTGAAACGTAGGTTAAGTTTGGTTTCCTTCCTAATAGTTCATAGCTTATTCACTGCAGGAGCCTACACTATAGCCCACTAGGGCGCACTATGCAACTTCTCAGGTTTCGATTAAAATAGTACATCCACACGACCCACTCTAGGCATCAAGCAATATTTGTAGGTTTTAAAATACATCTCAACATCAAGCTCACATCTCAACATCATATCGCACATGCCCATGCACTATTCACAAACAGGTATCATACTAGTAGCTCACACATAGCTCAAGGATAATACTAAATATCACAGAATTTTAGATGATCAAAAATTCATATCTTTGTTGCATAGACGGGAATCAATAACATTTCATATGATATCCTTTAGTACATCACTTCTAATGCTAACTTTATTAGCACACAGGGGCTTACATCAAAACAGAACTTCAGAAAACAACTACAATCTTAACCTAGGGAAAGAAAAGAAACTGAACTCTTCAACAGTACCCAACTCTACCGACTAGGGGTGTCCAGCGGACATGTACCCCTACATATATGTCCACAGCGACCTCGACTCTTGTAAACTCCAGCAGCCTTAGACCTACTCCTCTTTTCAGTAGGCTCAATCGCCTCATCTTCTAAATCTTTAGCTTCCCCCCTCTGGCTATCCTCTAGAATAGTCCTCACCCTCTCCTTCTCCTGATCCTCCTTAGAACACATCCTTCCAGACTTCTCCACTTCACCCTCGCTCCAGTCTCTCCCACAATCCTCACTGCCCATCAACTGCCCCTAGCTAACCTTAGAGTCATCATCGGGGTCTTCCTCTCCCACTGGGCTTCCCTCACTGGGGTCTTCCTCAGGGTCTTCCTTGGGGTCTTCCTCAGGGTCTCCCTCAGGGTCTTCCTCTTTCCTAGTCTCTTCTTGTAATATTCCAACCCTAAATTATGTTATTCATTTGATTTAATTAATCCAAAGGATTAATTTCATTTCATTTACATCATCTCTTTTTGTTATTCCCATTTGGACATTTCTAACTAGGCCCTCACTTTGCAATTCATGGGTTTTGTTTTAAATCGATTTAGGCCTTGATATTTCACGAATTTAACGATTTAATTCTTTTTCATGACACTAAAATCATTTAATCTAAAACTTTGGAAAAAAAAAATTTTCGCAAACGCACTCGGTTTCAGTTCTTTCTCTAAACCTGAGCCCGTTTAGGGCCGTTTGCAACGCAGCAAGACTTGATCTGTATTTGTTTAGCTAAACCCTCTTAATTAAGCCTTAATTAAGCTTGATATTTTTGAATTTTCTACTTTTATTTGCAGCCAAGTAAATCTAAATATAAATTGTAAATTTTCATTTTTGTTTCATTTTACACCAAGCAAACTTCAAGACACTTTCTCTCTCCTATTTCTCTCCTCCTTCTCTCTTGAACTCGGCCAGCAGCTACACAGCAGCACCATCACCATTTTCAACCACCAAAAAACCCACAAAACATCCCCCACTCACCCCCCCCAAACACCTCTTTCACTTCCATAGGCATCAAGCATCATTTCTACCACTTTTTCAACCTCAAAGTGAGTGTTCTTTTCACCCCTATGCTGATTTTTGTTTTGATTCTTGATCTTGTTGGTTTTGTTTCTTATTTTGGATGTTTTAGTGATGGATTATGTTGGTTTTTATGGTATTAAGAATCATCTAGTTGATGGATTATGTTGGAGTTGAAATTGGATGAGGTTAGGGTTAGGGTTTCATCTTAATCATGCAAACTTCTTGTTCAAGTGTTGTTTAGTGATTGATCTATCCTTGTTTTTGTTTATCTCTTGATATATTGAAGTTGTCATGTTGTTTATGGTGATTTGAAAAGTTGGGAGTCAGTTCAAAGTGACCTAAAGTTAGGGTTTTGTTCAAAATGCAAGGTTTGAATCAACTAAGTGTAAATTTAAGGTATGTGTATATATGTGAATAGAAAAGGAGTTTTATTTGATATGAATATGAAAAGGAATCATGTATGGTGTTTGTGTATGATGTTGGTATGTACCAAAGTGTATTTACATACTCTTAAGAAAGAGTTTGAGCTGAGGTTTGGGGTAATAAGTGAAGGAAAACACTAAAACAGAGCTGCTGGAATTTTGAGAAAAACAGGACAGCCTTTGAAATGAAACTGGTAGTGATCGGCCCAGCCAAAAATTCTGATTTTTGGTGGGTAGATAGGTCAGTGTGTTAGCTTCAAAATGGCTCTTGAATCGCATCAATCCGAGGTCTGTGGAGAAAGTTATGGTCATTTTACCGAACCTGTGCAGGATGGGTTTAAAACTGACATGTTGATGTTCTAGCCCTATTTTAGGAACCTTGTCATGGGAATATGTTTCGTGTGCTTAATGAAAGTTTTAGAGGACTTCCTAAGCTGTTTATATTGGTGTGTTACGTCTCATTTTGAGGTCAGGAGTATAAGTTCTGCTATATTCTTTCCATACCCTCGTCACAAGCCCTTACTCTCTAAACTCGCTTCCATGCCTTAAATCAACATTTCTATAATTTATTTAGCTTCAGTCTTATTTAGCTTCAGTATTTTAGATCAACCCACAAACTGGTTTGTACACATTCTTTATAAGCCATTTTTTATTAAGGATATCCTTTATGCTAGTTTTGTAATTATTTACAAGTGTTCATTATAAGAACAAGTGCATTTCTGATCTCATGTTCCTGTAATGATCTTTTGAACAGAATCAAGGCCTAAGCTCTCATTCTCTCCAATTTAGTGCATCTATTTACTCTGTGAATTAGCTTTTAAAACCTTCAGGTATGTTCATTGACTGTATCTTTAGAAATCAACACGTATTTATCGAAATTGTAATGTTTTGGTAAGTACATCAATGAATCAATTGAATTAGTACTTTATCACATAATTAGTGACCCCATCAGTTACCAGTTATAGGGCTTTGCCCTCCAGTTACCCGCACGGCTTCAGGCCAGGTCCCTTGGTCGGCTTGGTAGGCGTACACCTATTCACAGATCGTAACAGTTACTAAGGGTGCACTAACAGATAATAATTAGAAATACAGTTTTATATGTATCTTATTCCCTGTTTTCACTTAAAATGAATTGCAAGCGGGCCCTAAATTACTTTTCAATGAACCTTTAACAGTACAGGGATGCATGTACTGAGCTTTGGCTCATAGTTCAAAATATTTTTTTGTTTTGTTTTAGGAAAATGTTCAGTAAACTGCCCTGAGGCGGGCAGGGAGGCCGGAGGTGATAAATGAGACAGAACCATTCATGTGGTTGACGGTTTGGGAGAGCTAAGATGCTATCGTGGCATATTGTGATGTATTTTGGAGTGCCTAATGTATTTTAAGTTAACTTATGTACTTTGATGTTGCGATTGTATTTCTAAACCGAGTTATGTAAGTTGGTGTTATCCTTGGGATGTTAGAACCTTTTTGTATATAACTAAATGGTTTGGGTGTTTATGATGGTGTATACCTTGTTATGGGGTAACCTTTGGGTTATGGCAAGTTTTCATGTTTAATGGAAGCCTTGTCCTTCATGGACGGCGGTAACACCCCGTTCATTGAATTATTATATCTTATTGATAACCTTAAGTAGATGAATGCAGGCAATAAATCATGCATACTTGGGGTGTTACAGATTTGATATTAGAGCCAGGTTGAGATTCCTGGCTTTTCTAGAGGAATGTAGAGTTAGAAACTATAGGGTGAGAATGGTAGTAGTGAGGGGGCTATCTATAGTATATTGCTAGAATGATATTAAGAGTGTAGTAACGATATTAGACTGCCAGTTGCTTTCATTTGTATGTTTCTTGTTTATGGATATGCATGCCTCTCATATATGTGTTTTCTTTGTTAGATGGACCCTTATGGTGTTAATATGCTGCCGGGGGGATCTATGATAGCTCACATTGTGTTGCTACACATGAGTATGGAAGCCTATGCACAGGACCCTTATTCTGAGTTCCACGGTATTAACGTTCGTGCACAGAGACTGCTTGGGTCCTTGCCCCCGGTTGGCTCGTGGTTAGAGTTTAGGCAACGTTACCAGAACTTTATGATGAAGGGGAACCCAGGCTTGGACGGGCCTAGGTTTCAGGCCCAGGGGGCGTGGATGACTCTTACTACGGAACTGTTATTGAGAGAGGAATTTGAATTGAGGTGACTTACTATGGAAACTCTTCAGCACATTTTCCCCCTACATCAGGACCATCCTCCACCTGTAGCCCCGATACCAGCAAAAGGGGCCACCCTCCCCGCCAGTACCAGCACAGGGGCCACCCTCCCCGCCAGCACCAGCACAGGGGCCACCCATTTGAAGTAGCTTTTGCATGGAAAAAAAAAAATAAATTGGGAGACATTACTTATATAGGGTACCATGCAGATTTATACTGATCATCAAAGTTTGAAGTATATCTTCACTAAGAAGAAGTTCAATTTACATGAAACATTAGTTGTGGCAGATCCAATGTCAACTAAGAAAGGGGAAATATTATGGCAGATGCCCTGAATAGGAAGGCACAACATACCTTGAACACTGTAATAACTACTCAACTGAATCTCTTGAGAGAGCTTGAGGACTTAGCCATTCAATTAATGTCGCATAAAAAGGCGAATGTTCAATTGCTAGCACTTACTTTACAGGCCTCCCTAATGGAGGAAACTCGAGTGAATTAAGATAGTGATCCTGAGTTCCAAACAGTAAAGCGAAATCTTGAGAAAGGGATTTAATTTCAAGGGATTTTGTCATGGGATTCTCTCAGAAACAGTGCCTGATAGAGATCAGAGGTTTCAACCCTGTTTTGGTAAGCACTTCAAAGAGCCTTTGGAACTAGATTGAATTTCAGTAGTTCTTATCATCCTGAAACGGATGGGCAAGCATTTAAAAATATCAATGGATCCAACTCTTCTGAGTTGGAGCCTGTAGTATTTCATGACCTACAACCAACATGTACATTTGAAGAAAGTATGGAACTTCCAGTGATCAACGTTGTGATAACACTAGCAGAAAATCTCACATAAAACATCAGGATAAAATGATGGCAGACAGTGACAATAAAATCATCTTTTGAGTCATGAAGATCTTCTGCAGCATTCAATAAGGCGGCTTATCTCAGAAGACTCTTGAAAGCATACCATTGGAACCGGCAGAAAAGCTATGTTGATAAAAGAATGAGATTCTTGGAATTTCCGGTATATGATAAATTTTTCAGAACATCTCACCAACTAAGAGTGTAAGGAGGTTGCACTGCGATCTAAATTGAGGCAAAGATCTTTTGGACCATATTAGTTCATTGAAATATCAAATTCTATAACTTGTCTACCAGATCTGCCTATATAACTCAAACATGTGCATAACATGTTCCGTGTTCCTTACCTTACAACACAGGTAGTACATTTCAGATCCTGACCATGCTGTCATAATCAAATCCATTGTAGTCATTGAGGGTCTTGTGTTTTAAGAGCATCCAATTCAGATATTGGATCACAGGATTAAGCAGTTAAGTATCCAGCAGATACCTTAAATCAAATTGCTTTGGGCAAATGATACCTCCTCAGAAACTACTTGAAAAATTGAGGATCAAGTGAAAGCCACATACTCATATTTATTTGAGATAACCTTGCATCTATTGACAAAGTTCTTAAGTTTCGAGGACGAAACTCTTTAAGGGGTGAAGGTTGTAATAGCCCGACCCTAAATCATATTTATTTATTTAATTAAGCCATGTTATTCATTTTTCAAATTTCTTTATCTCATTGAATCATCCCAGTTGGGAAAATTCATTTCGGGCCCCACTTTGCAATTCGAGTTTTATTTACCGGATAATTTCGGGAAAAATTGATAGTAGGCCTCGATATTTATGATTTAAAAGATTAAATTATTTTTCATGACATTACATTTAAATCTCGAGTTTTGAACCCCAAAAAAAAAATAATTTCAAGCGCATTCGATTTGAGCTAGTTTTCGAACCTAAGCCCATTTAAGGCCAATTTTGGCCCACCAAGACTTGACTCTATTTATTTGCCTAATTACCCTTAATTAGGCCTAATCTCTACTTAGCAAAAGTAGCTTTTGAGGATCAAATCTCAGCCAAGTATTTATTTTACCTAAGCTTCATTTGCACCAAGTAAACTCAAGTTGCTTTCTCTCTCTTTTCTTTTCTCCTCCTTCTCTCTACCCCATGGCCACCCCCAGCAGCAGCAGCCCAGCCCTTCTTTTGGTGATTTCCGGCTACTTTCCGTCCAACCTCTGGGGAAGGTTGCAATTTCCAACCACCTTCCTCCATCGGCTATCATCTGCCACCCTCAAAATCACCAAATATCATCTCCATCTCCGCTTATTTCAAGCTCAAAGTAAGTGACTTCAATCTTGTTCTTTGAATTTTTGGTTTTTTCTTCTTGTTTTGGTTATTTTGATGATGGATCATGTTGTTTTTATTGAATTAAGAATCATCTTGATGATGGATCATGTTGGAGTTGAAGCTAGGGTTAGGGTTTTATCTTAATCATGCAAGCTTCATGTTCAAGTGTTGGATTTTGATTATTTTAAGTGAGATGTTATGATCTTTGGCATTGGTAATGAATATCAAGATGTTTATTCTGATTTATATTAGTTAAATAGTGATTTTAGTGGGGGTGTATGTTAAGAGAAGATTGCAATATGGGCTGTTATGCTGTAAACAGACCCCAAAACAGGGGTGAGTTTGCGAATAAACTGGTAATAATCGGTGTATGAGAAAATTATGATTTTTGGTGTAGTGATATCTTGATGAGCTAGCTTTCAATAGGCTCTCGAATTACTCAATTTTGACTTATGTAGACAAAGTTATGATCAATTTACTCAAGACTACACAGAATACATTAAAACTAGGAGCAGGTTTGAACAGTAGACTTCACGGATAAACGGGTATTGATTGGGTCATTAAAAAATTGTGATTTTGGTATGTAGATAGATCAATGAGTTATCTTTCAAATGCCTTTTGAATCACCTTAATCGGAGTTCTGTGGAAAAAGTTATGGTCATTTTGCTACGACTGCGCAGATTGAACTGAAATTGTGCACGTCTGTCTTCTACCCTAATTTTAGGGACCTTACTATATGAATCATGCTTTGTCTCCTGAATAAAAGTTTTAGTGGATATTATGATCTTTTCATATTGGGGTTTTAAATCGTATTTGGAGGTCAGGAGTGAAAGATATGGATTTTCTAATGCAGATCATCAAACGATATTATAAGTGAATACAGAAACCGTGACATTTGGAAATATTTTCCGAAGTTTCTATATAATTATGGGTATTGCAAGGAAATTACAAAGTATAGTGAGTTCAACCAGTTTGATTATGTAAGAAGCTTACTTGGGTTGAAAACTGAGTTAAATAAGTATGAAAATGAAATTTGGGAAGTGAGCAGAGTAATAACTCAAAATCAGTGTACTTTGGACCAAGTTAGAGTGTTATATGAGCTTTTATGAACCTCACAGCACCCCTTCTGGCGTAAACTATTTGTCACCCATTTTAGAAGCATTAACCATTCTATTATCCATTTCAGAAGTATCACACCTTCCGTTATCCATTTCAGAAATATTAGAAACCCATATTTCATTTATATCAATTACAATCTTTTCATTATCGCCTCAATTATTTCCATTTGGCCTATTTTGCTTCAATTTATTGTATTTCAAGTTCAATAACTCTAACTGATTTAAATCAGTTCATTTTGGTTTAATTTGTTTTATATTGAATTAAAATTAGTTTATTATATTGAAATGCACAAGTTATGTATCCCATTTCATTACTCAATTTCTGTTACACATACTTACAATGACATTTATGAAACAGAGTTGAGGCCTAATTATCTTTCCCCATTTTGCATAAGTGTTATCAAGTCAGAATATATTTATCAAGTCAGATGATATTTTTAAAGATTCAAGGTACGTGCATTGCCTGTATCTTTAGAAATCAGAGTATATTTATCAATGTTATCATGTTTTGTTTTAGGCAAATGCTTAGAAAATCATCTTCATGGTAGTAAACCAGTGGAAGAGAATGAGTTGAGCAAGGGAATTTAGATGGATCAACACTGATACAGTGTATGCATATTTTTAGAGTTGTATATTGAAATCTTCAATGGATGGAGATGCAGATTGCATGATGAATTGTTTTTACTATTGTGTAAAAACCTTATGTTGGTTAACAGTTGATTATATATAGATTGATCAGGTGTATATGTGAATGATTAAAGCTATGCTTAACTGTGTTATTTATAGTACTCATGTTTCAAGCCTTGTCCTTTTGGGCAATGGTAATGCCCCTATCATTGGGTTGTCTAGATGATAATTAAGGGATTTATTAAGGAAAACACAAGTAGTGAAACATGTTTAATTTAGGGGCGTTACGGAATCGGGGGCATTCCACTAAGGTTTTGTGTCACATTATACGAAGCTTGGGCACCTGACCCTTGATCATGATATGAATCATGTGGGTTCCGCATTATTTTGTACATATTTAGATGTTTTGATAATACATTGAACAGAGTAATTCAGTCACTAACTACAACCACATATGGAACGATACCCAAAAAGAAGGCGGAACTAGTGAACACAGCTAGAAAGATCCATCTAACTACATACAATGGCATAACCTGCACAAAATACATCTATCCAACTTACTGTGCTATATACACATGGGGCTCAAAATATAACCTATCTAAAAAGTTAGCTCTTAAATCAATCTAACGATCCCTAGATGGATCGTAATCTGGTCAGACTCATCCTCAAGCTCCTCGCCAGAATCAAAACTGTTGCCTGATGCCTCCGACCCTGGATTATCGACATCTTAATCAATCTGCTACTCCTATAACTCCGATCCTCCGCTGGATCTTCCTCTGCCTCTATATGGCCTTCAAGGTCCCTCCATGGGCTCATCATCAGAGCTTAGCTCCACTAACTCTAGGGTGTCAAGGAGATTCATAACTATGTGAACCTTACCTGATTCTGATGACGTTGGACTATCAGGCGGCTCAGGAGCACCCAATACAGGTACTGATGGTGGCCCCTGAGCTAGTGCAAGTGGGGGAGGTGCAAGGTGTAAAGGAAAGATGTGTTATAGAGTCTTTGTGGTGATCCCCATCTATTTAATCTCCTTCCTAAGTAACAACTCGGTAGTAAGGGTAGCCCAAGCTCCTTGAAGCTGAAATCTAGGTCTGTCCCACCCCGGGGCTCCAGTCATCATAAAGTCATGGTATCGAATCCTAAACTCGACCCATAGGGCAACAGTAAGTAAGGACCATAATAGTATACATGCACAGACCGTAACACTATGGAGCTCAAAAAAGGTGTCCTACATGTGGGCTACCATAATAGCATGGAATGGAGAGATGTGTGTGGCCATAGAAGCACCCAACATCACGATCCCTTCGTAAGGATCTATCTAACAAAGAAGAACATAAAAGGGAAACATGTAAGAGATAAGCAAATATTTCCAGTATCATGAATCTTTAACGATATAAGAATAACCCTTACTAACTAAGCTTCTCACCCTCCTATTTCTACTCTCCATACTCAATAGCTCATCAAGAAAAATCAAACCTGGCTCTGATACCAAATTTATAACACCCCCAAATGAGCATGGTTCATTGTTTGTAATATCCTTAATAAAATCCCTTAATTATAACTTATAAGCCTAATGACTGAGGTGTTACCGCTGTCCAAAAGGATAAGGCTTTAAATAAACGTGCAAGATGCAATATAGTGAAGCATAGTTCACAACCATCAACACTTAACCATTGTCAAACCATATACAAGTAGTTACTAAATACTATAGAGTTACACAATATAATAAAGCAATTCTCCATAAGGTTTACAACTTCAATAAATAACGCTATCAAAGTATAACTCCCAAAACCACCATGAACGGATATCCCTACTAATCTGTCTAAGTTTCCCTTGCTTACTTATTCTCTTCATCTGGCTTGCTAGCATAAGGACAATTCATTGAGCACTTACCTAAAACAGAACATGACAAAGATTTCGAAATGTGAGTCAAATTTCAACACATGTATTCCTATATTGTTAAATTATCAATGAAGAATTGATTGTGCCCACTTTGTAATTCATTTTGATTGAAAATAGTGAATACGATGAACATAAAACTGTATTGCTAGTTATTATCTGGTAGTGAACCCCTGGTAATTGATACGATCTATAGGTGGCTGCACACCAACCAAGCCGATCAGAGGACCTGGCATGAGGCCGCGTGGGTAACTAGAGGGTGAGTGCCTCATAAATGATAACTGACAGGGTCACTAATTACGTCATAAAACACTGAGTAAACTGATTCATTGAGTTACCAAGATATTATAACTTTAATAAATATATTTTGATTTCTCAAGATACATGTAATAGACCTTAGGATGTTTAAAGGCATTCTTACTTAATAATATTTATGCACAAAAGGAAAAAACGATAGACTAAGCCTCGATTCTATTTTAGAAATGTCATTGTAGATACATTTAATTAGCAAATGACACTCACTCTCATAACTAGCAACTTTACTAGAAATTCATTTATTAAATAGCATTCAAACTCCAATAAATCATTATAAAAGAAGTTACACTAAGATAATTTCAAAACTATATAAATGAAGTTAATCAAACTTAGGGTAAGATAAAGTGGAGTAAAATAGACCAAAGTAAATAGTTGGGGTTATACTGCAAATGTTTTGATGGATATAAATGTGGGGTTTTTGATATTTCTGAGATGGGAAATAAAAGGTTTAAGGCCACGAGGGTGCAATTAGGTTCTAAATAGCTTAAATCACGCAAGTTTAGCCCGATAACCGTTGTCCTTGAATCATTACTCTCCCCATCTTTCAAATTTCATTCCTATACTCATTTAACTTAGTTTTCCAGTCTAAGGATGCTTCTAAGCAGAATCAAATTGTTGAACTCACTAAACTATGTATTTTCTTTGTAATATCCATAACTATTCCGAAACTTTTAACTAAGGTCTCAAAATTCATGGTTTCCTTCTTTCTCTCATAAATCAAGCTAAATGCCTCTTTAAAGACTATTAAACTTTGTTTTCTTCATGTAATTACCTTGTTCTAGCCAAACACTCAAATTTTACACCATGGTTAATCTTACACATTTTTCAATATTTTCTTCACATAATCACTCAAAATGCTCCCATAAACTCACTTACTTGCATTAATAATTCAAAAACCTTTTTTTGTCACTTATGGGCTTTTCTATAACCCACTAATTTTGTTGAAACTTACATAACATCATTCTTTTCCGTCAATAACTCATCCAACCTCCAAATTTCACCTAATTCAATCCAAATAACATACTTGATTCAAAAATCAAATTAAATCATGTATAATCATTGAACCCTAGATTATACCCCATTTAAGTTTCCATCCAAATCACCATAAATGGATTCAATAAGATCACCAACAACTTTAAATCCATTTTTCATGCCAAAGATCACAACATTAAATCAAAGAACTCAAAGTTCAACATTTTCACATTAAGCTTGCATGATCATGTATGATCTCAATTCTTACATGCTTCAAAACTTAATCAACCACAGTAAAACATCAAACTAGCATTCATTTTTATCAATGTGTCATCATCAATAAACAAATCACTCATAAAACCAAGAATTAAAGAAAGTTAGGTTAGGGCTTATACCTCACTTGGAAAGATCAAAAGAGAGATAGAGGTGGTGTTTGATGTTGGAGGGGGTTTACGTGGTGGCTAGTGGTAGTAGGGGTGGCTGGCTGGTGGCTAGAGGTGGCAGCAGCAGGGCTAAGACAGCAGCAGGGGGCTGGTGGTGGTTCTGGCCGTGGGGATGTGGAGAGAGAGGTGTAAGAAGACTAGGGTTTTTTTTTTTTTTTACTTGGTTGAAAATGATTTTGACTTTAGCTTGGTTATTTGGCTGATATTTAAGCATCCAAAAGTGAATTTATGCTAATCATAATTAGATATAAATAATAAAAATTAGCTAAATCAAGTGCATAAGCTTTTTGGGCTTCAAGTTGGCCTGAAAATGAATTGGGTTTGGAAATAAAACACTGTGTTGTGATAAAATTTTTATGTAGCTCAAAGTTAAATTTTTTAGATGTTATGAAAAATAATTTAATCTTTTAAACTATATTTATCAGGGCCTACTATCGATTCACTCGAAATTTTATGATAACTAAAACCCTAATTGCAAAGCAGGGACCAAATGAATTTTTTTTTTCACAGTAGGAATGATTAAATGCAATAAATAAATGCGAGAAAATTGATAGCATGACTTAATTAAATAAATAAACATGATTTAGGGTCGGGTTATCACAGAAAGACCCAAAGAGCGATACAAAGTCTAACTAGAACACTCCAAAAATTAAACCATCCATCATTAGTGGTATGTGAAATTAGAGAGAAGACGAAAAGACACTCAATTAAGGTAGGTTTAAGCTGCCATTGAATAGATCTCGAAGTAATTTCTTAAAGAATGGAAAACAAAATTTCCTAAAAAGAGATTTGAAATCCTATTAGAGAAAATTTTCCAAAAAATTTTCTAAAATCCATTGAAAAATCTTAGTTAAGTCTCTTTAGGAAAAGAGGTCAGATCAATGAAGGGTACACAAAATTGACCATGAGAAAGCCCTTAAGGTGATGGGGATCAAGCCTCTAATGATCAAGTCCACATCCCTACTATCCAACCAAGTCAAGAAAAGGAGTCCAAAGCACAAGAATTAGCTCGAATGATCAAGAACACCATGACCGCCCAATCTGCCCAGATTCCAACGCAGCAACCCGATTTTATGAGCTTGATTATTCAAGCTCAAATTGGATTTAAGAAGTTGCAAATCTACTTTTTGGAACCCTTAATATGTCATCTTTAAGGACATATAAAGAGTTCTAGGTTAACTCATTGGATAATGAGTCAAATGGGGTCACTTTCAGAATGCTGCAGAATCTAATCTAGTTTGGACAATTTGGACATTTTGACCCACAAATTTCAAACGGTAGCTCCAAGTTCCTTCTAACTTGATCCATCGGAAAATATACTTTCCAACTTTCTAACAACACCTGTTGGAGCTGATTTGGGAAAGAATGGCAGAAGTTATAGCTGTTTAAAGTTAGAGGTTATGCACTGAAAGCGACAGGCAGCCTGTCACTTTCACCTTTTGTACTATGCTTACTTTTTGGTTCTTTGCTCCCATTGGCTGTCCATTTGAACCCTTGGCTGCTTGTAAACATCCCTTAGGCCCTTCCCCTCTATAAATATGCTTATTTGAGGTTGTAATAGTCAGATTTGGCATATATAAAAAGATAGAGTTCATTATCTCTCATTGAAATTCTCTCTTACTTATCTTGGATTTGGCTAATCAAAGTGGTGTTCAAGTGAGTCGTAATCTTGCTAAGGGTGGTGTGTCTTATCCCTAAGTGTGGTTAAGATCCCTAGTGTGATCAAGGTGGTGTGTCTTATCGTTCTTCATACTATATTATCCTTCTTTCTCTTTGCTTGAACCGAAACTAGTTTAGGCTAGTTTACGGTTTTCTCTTTCTTTTACCTTTATTCTTGGTTTGCTTTGGTTCTTGGAGACATAATTTCTCCATTTCCTTGCTTGGCATATCATATTTGGTATCAGAGCTTGGCTACCCTCTTGGCCTAGCTTCCAACCCAAACACATTCCCAAACACAAACCTCAAAACTTGATGTTTCCGCTTGTGCCAGGCAGAAAGTTAGCATAGTCACCCCGTGCCACCTAAGCATGATCGTGCCAACCCTAGCCCGTGCTGTTTCACTTGTTTAAAACCACCTAGCTCAAGCATGACTAGTAGCATGAGCTTGGATGAAAGATTTGAGGCCCTCATGAGGAACTTTGAAGAAGTGAGGAGCCAAAATGAGTACTTGAAGAAACAACTTACAAAATCCATGAGCAACCAAAGAAAGAACCTTCGAAGTACTCCTTCTCATGAGTCTTCCGAATCCGAGCAAAATAATGAAGAAGAGGAAAGCAACCCCTTTGCTTCCTCTAGTGATGAAGGTCGTCCATGAGCAAGAAGAAATCAAAGAAACTCCTATCCTTCCTTGGATTTCAAGGTCGAGATTCTGGAGTTTGAAGGTCGTTTGGATCTGGATAAGTTTCTTGAGTGGCTACAAATCATAGAGAGGGCATTTAAGTACAAGGATGTACCCGAAGACAAGAAGGTGAAGTTGGTAGCACTTAAGCTACGAAAGTATGCCTCTCTTTGGTGGGAGAACTTGATTAAGAAAAGGGCTAAGAGAGGTAAGGCAAAGATTAGAAGTTGGGAGAAGATGAGAACAAAGTTGAAGGATCATTTTCTTCCTCCCTCTTACCTTTAAGACAACTACTCTAAACTCCATAACCTTCAACAAGGGAGTTTGAGTGTTGAAGAATACACAAGGGTGTTTGAGAAACTCTTGATCAAATGTGACATCGAAGAAAGCGAAGATCAAACTATTGTGAGGTACTTGAGTGGTCTTGATCCAAGGTATGCTTATGTAGTTGAACTTCAACAATATTCCTCTTTTGATGATGTTTGTGGTCTAGCCCACAGAGTTGAACAACAAAAGAAGTCCAAGCCCTTCAAGAAAGACCTACCCAAACCTCCTTTACCTAAGAGCTCACCCTTCAACAAGGGAAGTTTCCAACCCCCTCCTAGACCCATAACCTCTCTTCCTAACACACCCCCAAAGAACCCAACTCCACAAAACAAACCCCCGTTTGGCACTAACTCTAACCGAAGGTGTTACAAGTGCCAAGGCTTGGGTCACATAGCTTTGGAGTGCCCAAACCGAAGAGTTATCACCTTGGCTGAGTATGAAGAAACTCAAGTGGAGGAGGAGGAAGAGGAGAAAGATTTGTGTCTCATGGAAGGCATGGAGGAGGTAATAGAAGAGGCGGATGAAGGGCACTTACTTGTCCTAAGAAGAACGTTGAGTGGTCTCAAGGGGAGTCAAGATGAGCAAAGGGAGAACATCTTCCATTCAAGATGCACCGTCAAAGGAAAGGTGTGCTCACTCATCATTGATAGCGGGAGTTGCACTAACGTTGCATCCTCAAGCATGATGGAGAAGCTCCAACTCAAGGCCATGCCTCACCCTCACCCCTACACCATTCAATGGTTGAACCAAGGTAAAGGCCTTCAAGTTAACTCTAGATGCCTTATTTCTTTGAGCATAGACAAGAATTATCATGATGAACTTTGGTGTGATATTATACCCATGGATGCTTTCCATATTTTACTAGGGAGACCTTGGTTATTTGATAAGAGAGTCTTGCATGATTTCTTAAACAGTTATAACTTCACCAAGAATGGAAGAAGATCACCCTAGCCCCACTTTCTCCCTCTCAACTCACAAAGTTCAAACCACAAAAGAGCCAAGACTAAATCGAAATGCTATTTACCATCGGAGAACCATTCCTTAAGGCCTCACAACATGAGTTCAATGCCTTGAGAGAATGGTTACTCTTCTCCCTTGAAGAAGCCGAAACTTCCCCCCCTCAAATTCACCCCTTAGCCACTTCATTACTTGAACAATTTTTTCATGCGTTCCCGGAAGATATACCCTACGACCTCCCTCCAAAAAGAAACATCCAGCATCACATTGATCTCATTCCCAGTGCTATCCTCCCAAACAAGCCGACCTATAGAATGAACCCAAAAGAAACCATGGAAATCCAAAGGCAAGTTGATGAGTTGATAGCCAAGGGTCTTGTGAGGAAAAGTCTTAGCCTATGTGCCGTGCCCGCCCTCCTAGTCCCAAAGAAAGATGATTCAATGAGGATGTGTGTGGAGAGCCGAGTCATAAACAAGATCACCATTAAGTATAGGCGTCTCATACTTAGGTTGGAGGACATGTTGGATGAGCTTCATGGTTCAAGAGTCTTTTCTAAAGTAGACTTAAGGAGTGGGTATTACCAAATTCGGATTAGGGAAGGGGATGAGTGAAAAACCGCATTCAAAACCAAAGGGGGATTATATGAGTGGTTGGTTATGCCCTTTGGACTTTCAAATGCCCCTAGCACTTTTATGAGGCTAATGAACCAAGTGTTTAGGCCATTCATTGGGTACTTTGTTGTGGTTTACTTTGATGACATTTTGGTTTATAGCCAAAGTGAGGAAGAATACCTTGATCATCTCACCCAAGTCATGAAAGTCCTTGAGAAAGAGAAGCGCTATGATAACTTAAAGAAGTGTTCATTCTTCGCCCAAGAAGTCACGTTCTTGGGGTACACTGTCACGGCTAAAGGAATCAAGGTGGATGAGGGTAAGATTGAGGCCATTCGGTCATGGCCTACACCTTCAAGCATTCATGATGTGTGAAGTTTCTATGGACTAGCCTCCTTCTATAGGCGGTTCATTCGGGACTTTAGCACAATCACGGTGCCTATGACCGAAGTACTCAAGCAAGCATCATTCAAGTGGAACCCAAAGGCACAACAAGCCTTTAAGGAGATCAAAAAGAAGCTCACTCAAGCCCCGGTGCTAGCCTTTTCATGCTTTGAAAAGATCTTTGAAGTGAAGTGTGATGCATCCGGAGTTGGTATTGGTGGGGTTCTCACTCAAGAAGGCCACCCCATTGCCTACTTTAGTGAGAAACTTTGTGACTCCAAGAGGAAGTACTCCACATACGACAAAGAATTCTATGCTATCATTCGGTCACTTGAGCATTGGAGTCACTACTTGGTGGCAAATGAGTTCATTCTACACTCCGATCATGAGGCCCTTAAGTACATCTAAGGGCAACGCAAGCTCAACTCTCCCGATGCCAAGCGGGTAGAGTACTTGCAAACCTTCCACTTCACCATCAAGTACAAGTTTGGGAAATTGAATAAGGGTGCCGATGCTCTTTCAAGAAGGTATCTCTTATTATTTCAACGTGACGCTTGTGTGCTTGGATTTGAGCAGTTGAAGTCATTATATGCCGAGGATGGAAATTTTGGGGAGTTGTTCAATGAGCGCAAGAGACACCCCAAGGGAGAGTTCCCAGTTCAAGAAGGATACCTGTTTAAGGGCACAGGGCTTTGTGTCCCAAATTGTGGAACAAGGGAGCTTTTGATCTGTGAGGTCCATGGAGGTTTTCTAGTCGGCCACTTTGGGGAAAAGCAGACTCTTATCATGCTTAAGGAACATTACTTGTGGCCTTGCATAAGGATGTACAAGATGTCATCAAGAGGTGTGTAGTGTGTCAAATGGTCAAGAGTCACACCCTTCCTTAAGGTCTTTATACACCTTTGCCGGTTCCAAATTTCCCATGGGAAGATGTTAGCATGCACTTCATACTTGGATTGTCACGAACTCAAAGGAACAAGGCCTCCATCCTTGTAGTGGTTGATCGCTTCTCTAAGATGGCACACTTCATCCCATGCAACAAGACCCATGATGCCACCTACATAGCCGACTTGTACTTCAATTAGGTGGTTAAGCTCCATGAGATTCCAAGGTCCATAGTATCGGATAGGGACACTAAGTTCTTGAGCCATTTTTGGGTAACCTTATAGAAGAAATTGGAGACTAAGCTCAAGTATAGCACCACTTGCTACCCCTAAATGGATGGGTAAACCGAGGTTACTAATAGGACTTTCGGAGTGCTATTGAGGACTTTGATCAAGTCCAATCTCAAATCATGGGATCAACTCCTAACTCATGCCGAGTTTACCTATAACAAGACTCCTAGCAAGACCACGGGAATGTCCCCCTTCAAGGTGATTTATGGGATTGAGCCACTCTCCCCTCTTGATCTCACCCCACGGTCCATGGACTCCAGGCCTAATGTGGAGGCAACCAAGAGAGTGCAAGAGATCCAAGAGCTCCATAAGAAGATCAAGGGTAAGATTGAGCAATCCAATACCTCTTACCAAGCCCAAACAAACAAGCATAGAAAGCAAGTCATCTTCAACCTCAGTGATCTCGTTTAGGTGCACTTAAGGAAAGAGCGTTTTCCCTCCAAACGCAAGTCAAAGCTCATGCCTAGAGCCGATGGTCCTTTTGGAGTTTTGGAGAGGATTAACAATAATGCTTACAAGATCAATTTGCCCAGAGAGTGTGGGGTATCTGCGTCCTTCAATGTGGCTGATTTATCACCATACTTAGAAGATGATACTTTGGAGAATTTTAGGGAAAATTCTTCTCAACAAGGGGAGGATGATGGGGATCAAGCCTCTAATGATCAAGTCCACATCACTACTGTCCAACCAAGTCAAGAACAGGAGTCTAAAGCACAGGAATTAGCTCAAATGATCAAGAATATCATGACCGCCCAATCTGCCCAGACTCCAGCGCAGCTACCCAATTTTGTGAGCTTGATTATTCAAGCTTAAATTGGATTTAACAAGCTGCAAATCTAATTTTTGGAACCTCAATATGTCAGCTTTAAGGACATATAAAGAGTTCTAGGTTAAGTCATTGGGTAATAAGTCAAATGGGATCACTTTCAGAATGCTGCAGAATCTGATCCAGTTTGGACAATCTGAATGTTTTGACACACAACTTTCAAACGGTAGTTCCAAATGCCTTCTAACTTAAGCCATCTGAAAATAGACTTTCTAAGCTTTCTAACAACACTTGTTAGAGTTGATTTGGGAAAGAATTACAGAAGTTATAGTTATTTAAAGTTGGAGGTTGTGCACTGAAATCGACAAGCAGCCTGTCACTTTCATCTTTTGTACTATGTTTACTTTTTGGCCATTTGCTCCCATTGGCTGTCCATTTGAACCCCTTGGCTGCTTGTAAACGTCCCTTAGGCCTTTCCCCCCTATAAATATGCTCATTCAAGGTTGTAACATTCAGATTTGGCACACATGAAAAGATAGAGTTCATTCTCTCTCATTTAAAGTCTCTCTTGCTTATCTTGGATTTGGCTAATCAAAGTGGTGTTCAAGTGAGTCGTAATCTTGCTTAGGGTGGTGTGTCTTATCCCTAAGTGTGATTAAGAGCCCTAGTGTGATCAAGGTGGTGTGTCTTATCCTTATTCATACTAGATTATCCTTCTTTCTCTTTACTTGAATCGAAACTAGTTTAGGCTAGTTTATGGTTTTCTCTTTCTTTTACCTTTATTCTTGCTTTGTTTTGGTTCTTGGAGACTTAATTTCTCCATTTTCTTACTTGGCACATCATAAGGTCTAGATAATTCATAACTCGAGGCTTATAATTCCTAAAGATATAAAGAGGTTAGGCTTGATCACACTGTGATGCATGATCGGATTAAAATCTAACATCCATCAAGGGGCTAATGATTTGGGTAGAAATAAATTCTAAGTGGCATTAGGCCATAACCTAATATAAAGTCCAGGAAAGAAAATGGACTGAATTAAGCTACCAAGATTGAGTAATCTGGGCCTGACTATAAGCTTTCTAAATCCTAAGTCCACCAAAAGCCTTAAAAATAATTATCATGCTCATGGCTTGATAGGGATAGAAAGATCTAGTCAAAATCTCCTAAATCTACAAGGAATTTGTGAAGATCTTTAAAATCAAAATAAAATTTAGAAATAATCTATATACACAAAAATATAGAATCCTAGTACAATTTCTTTAAGAGATCATGACTAACATAAAAAGGTAAGCCACCAAGACTTTCATAAGTTATGTTGTACTTACTACCCTCCCCTTAAATTCTCTTGAACTTGAGTATCAGCGGTTCTTAGAAAGGAGAAACCCTTCTCTTTGAGAGGGTTTTTGCAGGTGGTCCTTGGATAGTGACAGGAGTTCCAAGGTTTCCCAAAAGAATAGCTAGCATAACAATTATTTCAGTGCACATTAGGTTTCTATTTTATGAACAATATGTTAATACTTAATGAAGATTCGTTCTTCTGGTGGACAATAAAATATATTTTTATTAGTAATATTGTTGAGCTTATATGTTTACTGTCTGAATTCCTGAATCATTTTTGGTCGAAAAATTTGATTGAGAACCAAACTAAAAGAAAAAATGACAGGAAAGTAAAATTTAACAAAATCAACTTCTTTTAACATGCATCAAACCTGGAATCTTGAGATTAAAGTCTAATTTATTTGCCAATGCTCCAAATTGCTTATGCTATGAGGATTTGTCCAAAAAAAGTCAGACTTGCATGTTGTGTTTCTCAACTATGTCGTGTGCTTATAGCACACATTTTGGGGCTCGGGTTGGAGTGTGGTATTTATAAGAACTGCTTAAAATGTATCTTTTGATGAGGCGTCATCGTCTTGCATATGGATGCATAAATATCAATAGTACCCTTTTTGTCCACACCAAAAAAAAAAAAAAGAGAACCATGTGACTATATAAACCTCGCATGTCAGACACTGTTGAGAGATTGCTATCTTGTTTTATGCGTTGAACTTTTTTTAAAAATTTTCTAGCAAATTTTGAGGCATGGGGGCAATGGAATCTGAATTCATTTTGATCTTGAAGCGTTTCAATCCGCTAACTTAGTTGAAGTCATTGAGCCATTTTCCATTTCTAACTTCTGCTTCAATAGATCAGTTTACATTTACTTGTCTCTTATGCACTTTCCCTGGCTTATGATTGGTAATTTCCTAGTTGCTTTGCTCGATTTTGCTATTTGCTATATTAATTCGCTCAAAATTCTGAGATTTGATGCATCTATAGTAAATTAGTAGGCTTTGCATAGCGTTGACTTTTTTACTTGCAACACAATTCGAAGTCTAATATATTTTCAGATTAAACAAAAAAAAAAAAGAATATCTGATTTGTCCTGACTGAAATTGCAGTAGGACTCTCTGTGATTTGTCTAATTTTTTTCTTTAACTTTCCCTGAATCTTCATGGGTAGGACGCTTCTAATAATGCTCTCAAAAATATAAAGCCAATGTTGATGGTGCCTCAATGAAAACTTGCCTAGATATTGTCGTTGTTTGTTTGTTCGTTTGCTAATATTTGCCGCAATTTATTGTCTTAGACTCGTATCTGTCAATTGTTCTGCAGTTAGAGGGAGTTTTTGGCACCAGTCAGTTGATCAAGTCAATTACAATTCAGCCTTTTTGCTAGGGAACACTCTTCTGGAGGTTTAGACTTTGTTTATTAGAAGACAAATCAAAGGCGCAAGTCAATGAAGTTGATTTTTTAAGATTTTTTTGAGGGGGGGGGGGGGGGGGGTACAGAAGCCTATCAGGATTTGCAGCTTCGAGGCAGCAACTCATACAATCCAGAAAAGGAAAGATCGTTCTTTAATTACAGCGTAGTTTGATGAATATCGCCATAGAGATCCAGCATATTTTGCTTTTTCCTTATTTTACGATTTTAGCCATAAGATTCACTTCAGGACATCATTCACAAGATTCACCTCAGAGGAAGTGTGAGTGCTGAAGGAAAGAGAGGTTTGGCGATGTGCTTGTTGCTTGGAATGTGGCCATTGCTTAAGTGAAGGGCAGGTTTGCGGGTCAAACAACCAGGACGAGCTTCATACAGGCAGCTAACAACACCTGGTAGTCATGGTTTCGTGTAGTTAACTTTGTATTTAGGCAAATTTCAATTCAAAGCTTGACTGATGGAAACAACTTCCATAAGGCAGTTGCTGAGAAGTCTCGTCAACGGTTCAGAATGGAGCTATGCAGTTTTCTGGAAGCTTCAGCGACAGAGCCGCATGTAAGATATTTTCTAACCCTCCCCCCTCCCCGAACTTACTGTGCCGTGGAGCTGGTACAATTTAGTAAACTTTACCGTACTTCAAATATGCAATACATACAAACCATAGTTACCAGGAATGCTCGCCGGATCGTTTAGTCCAGAATGCGAATCGCTACTTACTGCACAAATTTAGTTTGATTTATGCTCCAGAACTCTTGTCCCCAGAACATGAAAAGCTGGGGTATTGAGCATTCTTGGTAACTATGATACAAAGAACTGAGAGCATTGAATGTTTGATTACCTTGCTTTTTCTTTGATGTGCCTTGATTCACAGTAGCTTTTAAAGTATTAGTATACCCCCTATTTCTATTGTTCTTATTTCTGATCATTTTGAGTTGGAGCTTCAATAAAGTGGTTGACTTGTGTCATGTGGCTTTTGTATCTTGTTCCGGTGTGCCTCTTTAGGAGTATGGGCTAAGGAAGACTAGAAGGATACAAAATAAGATTACCCTGGTCCCTTTTACCCTGGTTTAGCAGTTTTTCAATAGGTAAATGAGGGTCAGGTGAAGGATCCCGTGAAACACGTTGGACTTCTTTCTGCGTAAGGGAAGGATTCGTTGATACGCCTTGGCCTTCTTTGTGCTTTCTTGTGGCCGATCTTAGTATATGAAGGAAATTAAGTTAAGTATATAGTGAGTCACCAGTCTTGCTTATCCTCTCACATTTCAACATATGTTTCCTAACTTGTTACTCTTTGCTTTTACAATATATTGAATGTTGAAACATAAATAGGATTGTCCTCTATTGCTCATTTGCTTTCTCCCTCCTTCACCTTTACCAAGTATCAAATCTTGTCAACTCTATCCTAAGTCCTATAGGCCCCAAATGATTTTTAGTTGATAAGAGTGGCTCTGCTTATTTAATTTGACGTTCTTAGAGAGACTCCTGCATTAGATAGCGTTGTGCCTCTCCAATAGAAACCTCCTCAGGTTCAAATCCAAAGTGTCCTAGGGATCCCACCTGATTAAAAGAAATCTAGCAGAGAATTATAGCTGAACTCAAGTCAATTTTGGTAATGCCATAGTCTGATAATCTGACTTTTCTTTTGCACAAGGTGTTTGAAGAACTGAAAATCCTAACAACTTTAGGAAACCTACAATGATACGCAATATTCTAGAAAAAGAATAAAAATTGCCGCCTTGTATACTCATGGATATATTAGGACAAAATCTAACTAAAGTACTCATTTTTCGTTACTAAGCAAAATTTGGCTACCGTAAGATTAGCAGATTAAAAACTATTAATTCAAAGAGTTTGTACAGGATGGACCTGGCAACATGTGCCGTTGATTTCCTGTCACTAGAAATGAAGATAAAATCTCTTGGGTTCTGCTTCAGCAGCTGAAAACAAAACCTCTGATTGCAAAACAAGAATTTTTCCTCTCTAAACAATCTCTACCTCAAGATTGAAATTGTTCAAAGATCCTTTAATATCCCCACATGAATTGAAAGCAGACTAAAGATGGATGAACAAGAGCTTGAAATATAGAAGATTATAGTATTGAGTATATTTGTGCAGTATTGATTAGTTATATTTTCAGATATTTTTGCAGGTTTTGTCAATTAGTTTGTTTTGGAATTCTGTTAGTAGTTTATCTTCATTGATGATCATAACAAGACTGGAGAAAGTGGAGAAACTGCTGATGTGAATAATAGGATGTCATACGAATGTTTTGACCTTGTTACTAGTATGTTTGTTCATTGTTCATCATCTATGAAAGTGTTGTTTATAAGGTGTCTCGCTTGTGTGTTTACCTTAGTTTTCATAGTTGGTTTGGCTAGGTGGATTGATCATGAAAAGTGTGAAGACTTTTCTGTAAATGTGGGCAAATCTAATTAGGTGGCAAATAAATGTGGAAATTTGACTGATTTAGCTTCTGGGGGACCATGTTATATCTTATGGATTGTAATAACAGGGATCAAAACAAGGGAACTTTTTATGTCTTGATATAGTCTTGCTTTCCTAATTCCTGATTTACTTCTGTTAGTCTTGTCTTCCATAATCTTGTCATTCCAGCTGAATTGTATGAATGAGAAACACGCAAATCAACTTTTCTATGCTTTAAAGATTAAAACTCTTTCCTCTTCCTCAAGGAAAATATTTTTGATCCCAGTTCTGGCTCAACGAATACTATTGATTTGTTTTTGAGTCACTTGTCAATTAATCCTCCTCCCCGTCCTAATGGATGAAAAACCAAATAGACCATAAAATAAAAACTGTCCTTTCTCAGCACCAAAAATTTTCCCCGCATTAGTGGCCTTCATAATTTTGAGTGATTAATTATACCATTCATCGGAGAAAATCAAGTTCATGGGGATCTGTAGCAGTATACAAATAAGTACTGTTTAATTGTTAATGTAATTTATAACCATATAAATTCGAGCAGATGGCTTTAATTTGTTGTATACGTCTATATATGGATGACTTTTTATATGTTTTTGTCAGATTACTGTATATAATTTCATTCGAATCAACTCAAAAGAGAAAATCTATGGGATTAATCTCAGCTAAGTATTATTACCCTAAAAAGTTTCCTGTTTGTATTTCTTTAGAGGGTCTCTTATCTTTGTTAATATATTTTGGACAACTCAACCCCTCAGCTTGCAGAAGGCTTGACTTTCTCCAAATGATTTGATAAAATTTTCTGTATTTAATACATTTTGCATTCTATTATATATGCATTCCACACCAGTGACTTCAGTCACTATTTAGACCCTTAATTTGTGCATTGTATGGGTT
>JAKOGI010004175.1:0-32213 GCA_029747015.1 Carnegiea gigantea
ATTATCTCCACTGGTGAATAATCAACAGATAACCAGATCTTACCTTCAATTAGGTGAGCGAGCAACTTCGGTCTAAGTCTCCTTTTCACCCCTTTCTTTATTTCACATTCATCCCCTACATTGTGGTTGTGATCCCCCCTGAACTCCTTCACTGTCCTCCCATCCACTTTCAAATGCTTCCTTAAACATATAAAAAAGGGACACCCTCTACCTTTACACTTCACCACAATGCGCTCCTTGCAGTTTCTTTCCAATCGGTAGTCAAATTGATGAGCTACTGCATACTTCCATATGCTATACCTGAACACATTTGGTGATGAAAATTTCTGGCCCTTCCCGACTACTTCATTCCTCCATATCCCCATCCTCCTCTTATAAGACTCTGAATTCACTCGAGAACTGCACCACAAAGCCAAGTCGCCATTAGTTTTGCCCTCAGAATCCATGGCTGAATCGTCCAAATCTACTTCCCTGGCATGAAGAACTTCTTCTCCCGTCCCTGCTTCCTCGCCATTTAAGTCTCACTATCCAACATTGTCATGCCAAACCCTACAGATTTAATTGGAACATCATCACATTCCACCCCTGCAACTAAGATGGTGAAATTGCATCTAATACGACATTAACAACAAACATTGTCATTCACAACTAATGATATTACCTTGCCACAATGCCCATACCAGATCTTCTGCCATCATTCCGGACTGCATGATCAGTTTCAGCCACTATGCATGCACCCTCCAACTCAGTAGTCCCAACAACTATATTTTCTTGCGTCGGTCTCTAAATGAGCCCCTTCTTCTCAGCAATATACATATACAAGAACTCATCATTACATTTTACCAATTTGACCATATCCCCATCCCTTTGTAAGGGCATTATCGTATTCTGATCAAACTTCGTACTACACCACTACCTATGCTCCCTTAAACCCTCGCCCATTGTCTCCTGCACTACCTTCACAACATCACTAACCCCCATATTTTCCCTAACCAAAATACAATCACTGCTTCCCTTATGATATGTCAACACACTAGTACCTCCACGCTCCAAGTACCCTCCCTAACATACGTGCACAAACCCCTCTCGAACAACTCCTGCTTGTTCCTCTATAACGGTTGCCTCCTTTCTGTACACTACCAAGCACATTCCAATCACGTCGTTATATGTGCACCAACTATGCAAATGCAACATACCCTTCGTAAGTTACATAAACCATTTTACTACTCATAATAACACATACTTCAAAATACAGCATACTAAACCCAACTATTTGTTATTGGCTTCTCTGAAAATGCTAACATAACAAAAGGGGTTACCAAATTCAACAATGGTCTCCTTCCTCCACTCACTTGTTCTTCGTATGCCTATCATATAAGGGCCACCACATTCTTAGGAATCAACATTAAACCGTTTCTCCCCATCCCCTACTAATTATTCCCAATTTCACAAATTCAACCCAGCTTTCTATTATGCACATCCTTGGTTGTCTGACATGACATAATGGTTGACAACTATAATGACGATCTAATACTTGCAACAGCAATCCCCCAGTTTTCCTTTCCCCAACACATACAACGTCACCTTAGTACTGAATACTTGGTTCACATCCCCCAAAACTTATTTCCTATTACAAATATAACCCATTTACCTTACCCACGTGTCATTATTATCTTAGGATATCTTATAACAATTACTGGGTTAACAAATACAATCAGATTACTACCTCAATTAGCCTTCATTTTAGGATGACCATCACACATATGAGGCCTTACATGACTCCATAAAACCAGATTTCCCTTCATACCCTCCAATTAACCCAACCCTAATCCATGTCAGTTAAAAATACCTTCATATGCAAGTGAAACACACCATCACCCCCCTACTC
Organism: Carnegiea gigantea; assembly: GCA_029747015.1. Lineage (NCBI taxonomy): Eukaryota > Viridiplantae > Streptophyta > Magnoliopsida > Caryophyllales > Cactaceae > Carnegiea > Carnegiea gigantea. Next base: position 1,889 of record JAKOGI010004175.1, read on the forward strand.
CTCTCACTGAAGATTATTAATTTCATAATTTTTGCAACAATTCAATGCAAACCACACACTATTGCTAACATATTCCAAAGCCACTCACAGATTAACCACACATTTTCACTTTGAAGTCATGGATGTATATGACTTCAAATGACAAGCAAATCACAAATTCTACTATCAACCACCTTCCCTTGCTACCCATATCCATCATGACTTTACATAATCAAACGTACCTTACCTGAATCCAAATTCCTTCCAAATTTGCTTCACCTGCTCTACTGCTACCGTTTCTACAAACAAACTTATCTCTTCTGAGAGATTACCCTTTTTACTGTTGCTCCGTCGACTCCCACGTTTACTGGTACCGCAATTATTCAACTCACTGTGTTGTTTAGACAGTGCGGGGAAAGATTTCAGTTAGAGAGTGAGAGAGAGTTGAGTGAGAGCCAAAGTAGAGAGGGAGATTGGGGCTCTAATTTTAGTACACATTCCCCACTGGTACAGTAGCCCATACTGCTCACCCTAACTTTTCCCTCCACTAGTGAGGGTAGTTACGACCTTGCAACCCGACATCTTAGTGCCATGTTATAGCAGGGGCACACATGATTTAAGCAAAAATAGCATTAAACTGACAGAAAAGTGCACACATGTTTTAAGCAAAAATAACACTAGCAATTTAGAAAAACAACTTCAGTTCAACACCCATAAGTAAGTTTCCCGATGCATAATTATGGAGCAAGGTAGCATGGAAAAGAAATGCTCAAAAACTTGATGATGACAGTATGTATGTATATATGAAGAGTAGACATAGCAAAACTTATTTACAATCCAAAATTTCAATTGAACAATTCAGATTCATACCTAATTCTACATTTAAAATGGGCTCACCCGAAAGTGAATTCGAAATTCGAATTGATCCGAAGCAAATCATATCCGACCTGAAATTTTCTACAAAGTTGTTTATTTTTTATGATAAGGGTATTGGACCAAAAAACAGATAATCCAAAATCAACTCGAACTGAAATTTACTCGATCCAAACCAAACCAACTTAAAATGTTATTTAATTCAAAATATAATTCGATCCGAATTTAACTCTATCTGTATCTAAATCAGTGATCTATTGCTAGATCTGATGAAAAGAGTTTTGAGGAGGTTGTGTCAATATGACAATGTCCGACGAAAGTGTAAAAGCATGTTCTCTTAATATTGATCGCGTGCATAAATGAAACCTTGTTTAATTGGCTCGAGGATTATACAACATGAATAGTACACGAAAACGTCGGCAGCCACATTTAATGTGTTCTGGTCAGACTTTTATTAATTAAGAAACAATACTTATAGAAATATTTTAATAATTTATCACATTATTTGTTTTTTGTGAAATTTTGTAAAATAATGTTCACTTTTTAAATATGGAACATCAAATTTATGAACTTTTCAAAACTAGCCTTATTTCAAATTTTAAAAAACTATTATGAAAACGGAAATATGAAATGACATTGTTTTGCATTCAAATACTGATGATACTATTGGTATTTTACCTTTAGTTAAAATATTAATATTTTTTAAATACGTATAAAGTTAAATGAGACAGTCCTTTTAAAATGAATGGAATAACGAATATAAAATGAATTCTATTTTTGAAATTAATTAAGTCATATCATTGAGTCAGCTTAGCATATAGTAAGTACAATGCCTTCATAGATGTAACTATTATTGATACATGCATTAGTTTAAATGATTAAGTTGGACTGAAATCTACATGACTAATCCTCGTTCTTTCACTGATTAATTAAATCATTCAAGATAACAAATTAATCTCTTGCAATACCAATTCAAAATAATAAAATTACCGAGGTTATATGACTTCTAAACGAAATAATAATAATAATAATAATAATAATAATAATAATAATAACAACAACGACAACAATCGATTCAAAGTTTAAACTAGGCTATTAGCTCAATTTTTGTCAAATCAGAACAATATTTGTCACCTAAACTGCACAAGGTCGATTGAACAAGGTCGGTAGATTTGACTACTTGTTCATGTCATGTACCCTTTTCTTTTTTGGAATGGATGTTAAATATCTCTTACTGTTACGATCCAAAACTGATGTAAAGTTTTTATCATAAGTGTACGGTTGTCAATCGTAGTACTTGAGGCTTGAATTCATAGAGATGGAGTTGAATATTGGCGACTACAACTAAAAACTAACCCATATTATTTAGACCAAAAACAAGAAATAGGCAAAACAAAATCATTCAACTAATCAAAATTGAACCTGATCTTAACATGATTAAAACAGTAAGCTAGGTATGAACTGCCAATGAAATTATGAGAATTACTAAAAATAATTAATTTAATTAATCAAGAGACAAGAGAGAGGAAAGAGATCACTATAATCACTAAAACCAAAGGAGAATTTGGTAAATCTTCCAGGAGTGTGAATCATGAAAATTCAACATCCACCATGAACCAAAGAGAGTAGTAAAATACGAGACTTTGAGAGAGAGAATTTTTGGACTGACAAACTTAAAGTAATATTGAAAATACAAAACTTGAATTAAAACTAGAACTAGAAATGTTCAATTAAACTAGAACTAGAAAAATTGTATATACCTTAAATGGAATGAATTCCTAAAATTACATTGACGTCTAAAAGTACTAGAAACTAATCCTATAATTGAGAGAAAGAGGAATTGATTCATAAATTCTGGTACCTAAGATCTCCTATGTTAGTGATGATTCCTTCATTTTTCAAATTCTAGTTAGAGTAGGTTTCTTATTCTCCACTCTTGATTAATATTAGGAAAGTAATCATAATTAGGAAATCGTTAGGAATCCAGTTGCTTGACAATTTTCACTTGGCTATAACTTTCCAAAATCTATTCGAATTAGTCTTGCGCGCCAATCTGATGGTCTCAATATGTCATCAAATGGTTACTCCTGCACAAACACGAAAATATCAAATAAAACTCAAAAATAATCTCGATTACTAGTAAAAGCCAAGTAATTAGAAGCATCTAGTTAGTCACTTTTGGTGACCGAGTAAAATAAAGAAAATAAAAATCTACCTAAGACATCTAACTCGCTCCTGTAGTAATCACGATTGCATTTAACATATGCAAAAAACCTTTTATACCCCTAGGTTTTCCCTAGTAGACAAGTGTGGTCTTGTGAGGGTTTACAGAAGATATACTCACAAAATATTTGAAAAATAAAAGAAAAGGATGAATGAAAATAGAATATCTTTTTAAATTTTCAAATATACATAAAGATATACAAGGGAAAACTATACACATTTGATCAACAAATCACTCATATGATCCAGATATTCGATTATACACAAGCATAATGTATGTTGGCCTTCAAGCATGAGAGCCACACACCAATTTTTCACGCCACACACCATAAAAAACTATGAGTCCATCCTAGTGTCAGTGTGTAGTATGAAAGTGTACCATCACCCTAAGAGTTAAGCTTACCAAGGTTTGACTTAATCCTACTTGACTATTTTATTGATTTATTAACTTAGGAAATAAGTTTTTTCAGTAGCAATATTACATCAAAGGGTAACACCCAATAGCACATGCCTAAGGGATACTTGTCATTCCTGATCCTTTTTTATATTTTTATATTTTTTTTGCTCTTTTTTGGGATAAATAAAAGTAATAATAAAAGAAAATACAAATGGTGGAGTCAACCATAAAAGCCTACGATCCTATGATAATAATGGTATATACAAATAAGAACTAGACTCAAAATTATAATGGAATGATGGGATACGAACTGGGATATAGAATGACATACTTAAAACTAAGGTCTATTTAGTAACTTTTAGTGGCTGAATACTTGCGATAATATAATGATAAGTAATCCCTCCCTCCTAAGAAGATAGTCATTTTTTTTTTTCTTTTGTGGAGTTTCAAACTAAATTTAATTTTAAATATTATTAGTATTTAAGTTTATCTATTTAATTTTAAATTAATAAAAAACATTGTATTAGCTACTAAATGATGTAACGTTAAAAGTTTTCAGTACTCAAATAAGACTATCGCTTTGGGATGGAATGAGTATATTTTTAACAGTACATATTCGCTACAATTTTACCTGCCCATGATCTTTCTAGAAAAAAATTTGCTGCAACTCTTTTCTGAAATAATTTCAGGATTGGCAGTGTTTGTTGTCACGGCAGTGGTGGGCCTGTTGGCGGCAGGGTAGATATGGACTTCGTTATCAGAATTGGTGGAGAAGTTGGTAGTGAAGTTGGCGTGTAATCATGCCGTACTCGATATGGTGTTATTCTTGATCCCGCAAGAACCATCAGCGATAAGGGTATTTTTGGTGCACTATAACCATCGTACTAATTGCATAAATTTTACAACTTTAAATTCGTTTCTTTACTTAATATAGATTCTCACTTATACTAAATTTACTACTTATTAACCATTCCCGCCGCAATAATGTTTAGCATGATCAAATTAATTAGCAATGTTATTTGATTTGCCGCCGCCCTTGTATCGGAAATAATCATAAGAATGATGACTGTTCTTCCCGCAGCTCCACCCTTCCCAAGCTTTGATTTGAAATACTCTATTGTTCAAACCTCATTTTAATTCAAGAATCAACTCAAACAAAAAATCTGAATTAATGATTTGAAGGTTTAAACATAGGTTTCATCTATACGTTAATACACCCTTGTTTTTTTTGGTGAGGTATGCGAGGTGGAGGGAAGAGAGGAGAGAGAGTAAAAAAAGGGAACAAGGAGAAACAAGGGGGATGGGTTGCTGCAAGGAGGAGCTAGGGGAGGGTTGGTCTAAAATTCTTGGACAAGAGAGGGAGAGAGGAGAGAGAGACACAAAATAATAGATTTCTTTTCTATTTTGATTTTTTATTTATTTTAAAAATAATTAACAATCTTTGATGTCCATATGACAATTGGCGCAGCTAAATATGAGTTTTTCCCATTAAAAATTGTCCGAAAGCTCCTTATTACTTTGTATAATAATCCACTAAGGGGTTTGACGAAATTCAAGTATGAAATATCCCAGTTGTATAGGTGATGGTATCACATCAATAAAAAAAATTAAACAATTTTGCAATCTAACATCTGGAAAAATAACTTTTTGAAATAAATACGAGGCAATGATGACGTATTAAAAAACTAAATACAAACACTTAAATTTGTTGAGTTGATTCAATCTTATTATGTAAGCATTGTTGGATTTCTCCAATCTCAACAAGACATTAAAATATAACCACCAAAGCAACGTAACCCACCTTTCTAATTCTTGTTGAGCAAGAAAGACACATTACTTTATTACGTGCGTCGTAGTAGTCATTACTTTTTTCATGGTTGACTAAAATTACAAAGCTTAGCATGAGGTATGGACGAAAGGCCACTTTGGTATCTAGTTCTTTGTTGCTAAAGACATCAAATTTGCCACCGTGGGGATATAAATTAATCGTAGAATGCAAACAACCATATCTTCACGTATGACGGTCGTTGAGCTTCACCCATCTTGCATAATTCTTATCACACTTGAAACTTGCCTCTACAACTCCTCTTCTCAAATCAAACCATGAGTCCGTGACAAGAGAAGTTTTTGCTCTTGTTAATGTAATCCTAGACCAACCGATATGAATACTTTTCAAACTCTACGAATATGGATATGATTATGGCAATATAGATGTCAATAATTTTATTTTAATTTATTCTTATAATTGATTATGGGTCACTAAATTAGCTTAGAAAAGAGTGAGCAGATTATTTCATATGCAACTTCGCATAACACTTTAAGTAATAAGGTGGCTCGAACAGATCTGGAATAAATAGGTCAATCATGTTAGAACCAGTATGGTGACCATTTGAGGGAGATTCTAGCTTTTCCAGATTAATTATTTGTCTAAAAAATGAGAACAAAAAGAGCTAATTATATAGAACGGCTTTGTGCGAAACTAGTTTGATAAGTAGAGTTAGGTGTTGACTAAAAACTTTAGTTTTGAGTCATTTTGGTTTTATGGCACTCTGTGCGTTTCAGACTAAATAAGGTTACTTTGGTGATTTTTTGTTGAAAAATTAATATTCGTACAAGCTTGGTATTAATATCCGTAATAGGAGAAGTAGAGAATAACCTAATTAAAAAAATGGTTCATATATATACGTATGTTTGTATGTCCATATGTGTTTGTGTGTGATGTGTGTGTGTGTGGGGCTGTGGGGAGAGAGAGAGAGAGAGAGAGAGAGAGAGCGAAAATGGAATGCAAAGGAAGATACATTATAATCACACCTGGTACTGGTAAGAGGAAAATATCTTCTCATTCGAGCATGTCTAACTACATTAGCAGTTAAGACATATCCTAAATCCTTATATATGTCCCAAATCTTTGATGTGCGTCTAACTACATTAGAAGCCACTATTAAAGTGTATGTCTTCATTCAGACAGTCATTTTTGTTGCCATATTAGCTTATGTGATGGCATTGCAATCACAGATACGTTGGAGGGAGGAAAATTGATTAAATCATAGCATAGTTGGCAATGCCGAAGTAGAAACACAATCCAAAGAAGTACGAAACTACCAACACAATTTGGTTTGAGTGGTTCAATTCTTGTTCTCATTAAGCAAAGTCTAAAAATCAAGTCATGTGAGTAGAAAATGTCTGTCTTGAGAGAGCACAGATTCCTTGCAGTCAAAAGTATCCCAACTTAGAGCCTTAAAACCTGTTTTTTTAATTAGTAAATGAGTAAAGTTGGTAAAACTTGGTTTAAGTTAGTATTTTTTTTGGGGGGGAGGGAATGGTTGGTAGAAGTTAGTTAAGGTCGAGAAAAATTGAAAGAAGCTAGTAAAAGTTGGTGAGGTTAGAGGATGTTGGTAAGAAATATACGTGAGTGGGGATTTTCTTGTAAAATATTTTGAAGGATATTGATAAGAGTTGGTCGAAATTGATAGAAGTTAGTAGAAATTGATAGAAATTAGTTAGAGTTGGAAAGAATTAAAATTTTATTGTAAGAGTTGGTAGAAATTGGTAGAAGTTGGAAAAAGTTAGAAAAGTTGATAAGAGTAGATTTATTAACAAAAAGAATAGACCCTTGATAAAGAGCCAAAAACAGCCAAAAAGAAAAAAAAAAGGGGGAAAATTACAAAACTAACCTAAGCCAACAACAACTTTGCCTGTTCGCCGAGTTTGGTCCAGCTAGTAGTATACAACCCACGAACTACGACTTTTAAAAAGAACTTAGCATAGTCCACTAGGATTGGGCCTCAAATTGTTCTCTTGAGCTTTGAGGTGTCGCCTACTTCTAGCCCAACAAGCCTGGCAAGGGTGGTGAATTTGGTGTCTGTTCAGTGTTCAGTCGCTCGGCAAAAGCTAATCTGAACCCCAGTGTATGGTCAATATGTATTTATTTTATTTCATTATAATCTGTTTTCAATGGTTGTGACTGGTCGATAGAAAACATTAACGATGATAATTGTCTACTGAAAATCACTCCCAACAAAGTCAAGCTCATCAGTCATGCTTCTTCTATCATACTCCAATCTGTCTTCAAAATGTTATCCCTTTACTATGCACGTATTTTAAGAAACACACTATAACTATCATTTTAAAGATAAAGTACCACAATATCCTCAATATTGAACTTAAAAGTGTCCTTTAAAGGCTATTCTTTTAGTAGTTGTGTTTTTGAATTCGAAAATAAGTTTAGTTTGAAAAAATTCATAAATGCACTGCTTCCATTTTAGCTGATGGACATAATATCGGGACATTATGATAAAAAAAAAGTGACATTCTTTTTGGCACAGAGAAAGTAGTAATTAGTATTATATCCCTGTGATACAAGGAATTGTTGATACACTTCTTGAATAGTGTGTTTAATTTGTATAATTCACCTTTTACCTATTTATTTATTTTAATTTGCTATCAAACATTTTCGTAAACCTCTCTTATCAAAACTTTTGTATGTTAAATAATTCATGTTTAATAAAAATGAACTAAATAGCATTAAAAAATGATAAGAATAAAAAAGAACCAAGACAATAGTGTGATGAGATGAATCTTGGCAAGAAGATTGCAACGTGATCATATTAATTATATTAAATCATCTTACTTACAAATGAATCAGGTTGGGCACTGCATTTCAATCTAACATTTGTTTTCATTTTATCTCAAATCAGCGTTCCCTTAATATATAATATAATATATATATATATATATAATATCTAGTATATAATATATATATAATATTATAATATATTATATACAAGATAGTAAATATATATATATATATATATATATTTACCATTACAGGTTGAATCGGCAGAATGGCCTCGAAATGAATTTTGATTACTCTTAAAACAAAATTAAAACAGTAACCGAAAACCATGTACTCAAAACAGAACAATCCCAATCGAAAATTCATAACTCCTAAAAATACACATCCAAAATTCATCAGAATTTACAGAGAGTTTCTAGACATCCTCAGGCAATGTACAGTTAAAATTTCATAATTTTTATCCAACCCAATATCCCACAATAATTCAAGATATCAACCGAATTTTAGCATAAAATTACAGGGTAGATTTGATCAAAATTCCATAACTAATAAAATACACATCTAAAATTCATGAAAATTTATCAGAAGTGGCCCAATATCCTAGGTAACCTACAGTAAAAGTTTTAGAATTTTTCGTACAGGCCATAATTCACAGAAATTTTACATCTTAAGCAAGCAAGCAAAAAAAAAAAAAAAAAAAAAAGTGGTTCAATGACGGTCAAAGTCGATCAGGCAAAAAAAAAAAAAAATCTTAGATTTTTTGTAACTTTTTACATATATATATATATATAATATATATATATATTATATATATAATATATAGATATATATGTATGTATATATATATATATATATATATATATGCATGGGGGTGGAGGGTTTGACACACCCACACACACGGCAGGGGAGGGGGAAAGAAAGAGAGAGAGAGAGGAGGGGAGAGAGAAAGAAGAGAGAGAGAGAGACAGGGAGGAAGGAGGAGAGAGAACGGAAGGAGAAGAAAGAGAATGAGCCGAAAAAGGAGATGAAGGTTTTGAATTTTGGAGCAAATTTCAGGTGAGTAATTCTGGATTCCTGGATCTGAAGATTTACGTTTACAATTTAGTATATTAATGATATTAATATCAGTTGGTCGAAGTCAATCGTATAGTTTCATGTTGCAATGTTTAACTAATTGAGGTATCGTGATTGTCAATTATGATATCATTAAATGTGGGTTCAAAGTTATAAATTTGAAGGAAAATTTGCCTGATGATTTTATACTGAAGTATGGTTAATATTTTGATTATCGTAAGCTATTGGGTTGAATGGCATTGTGACAATTTTACTGAAAAATATATACAGACTATTATTGAGGAATTTGTGATAAAAAGTCACGAATTTGGAGATACACTTTGCAAGTTAGCAGTTCCAAGCGTGTATTTTCTGATTATGGATTTTTCAGTAAGATATTATGTTTGGGAAAATGTGATTATATGAGTTCATTACGTTACATCATTTGGGAGAAAAGCTCATGTCTGGCCAAGGCTATTACAGAAAATTCTAGAGTGATAATCATAGTAGGAACTGACGCTAAGCAATGACAACAACAATACTAAGCATGAATAACAAAGGCCCATAATGAGAATAGTTTAATAGAGTAAGGATAAGTCTCGCACTTATACCAGTTATTAGAACAAAATAGCGATAACGCCATTGTCTCCTTTCATGTTTGCGACGTTCATTAAGCAAACGATTAGCAGTATATAGGAACGGAAACAAAAACAAGAAAACGTCGAGTCAATAGCTTTTTACGTGTTAACAATTAGTATATAGCTCAAGGGATTCAATTAGTTATTAGACCAAGAGATCCAAGCAAATTTCATAATCCTGCACTAATCAAAAACAGAATCACGTATGTAAAGTAGGAATGAGGCTACATCTGTCGATTCAAACTGCCAACACCCATTTTTCATTACAAAGGAGAGAGAATCTCAAGGACCAGGTACGTACATTGCCTGTGCTCTTCAAAACTCACAGTGTTCACAGCAATGCAAAATTAATATAAGATTCATTTAATGAATCAATTTCTCAATATTTTTGTCACATAAACAAGTGGCCCCGCCAATTATCATCAGGGCTTATGCCCATCAATGATCAAGGCTTATGCCGACCAATATACCCGCGCGCGGCGTCAACTCAGGCTTCTCGATCGGCCTGGGGGTGAGCACCCAAAGTATGATCGTTTCAAGATGTACATCGACCAAGGGGTTCACTTCCAGATAATAATCAGCAAGTCAATTTCAATTTGTAATGCTCTGTCTCCTGTTTGCAAAGCAAAATGTTTTGAAATGCGGCCGGCCCAACGAATTTCACATAAAACTTATTTTACTGCATGGGATTGTACGTATTAGGCTTCGACTCACCATTCCAATGTTTTATATTTTTTTGTTTTAGGCGTGAGGAGAATCAAATAGTCATCCTCCTGTGACACCAGAAAGTAGCAAAACAATGGACATTACTGATCGCCAACTAGGCAACGCTCACAGTGATGATAGGCTAGTAACCTGGGGACTGTGTGATGTTACTTTGTGAAACATGAAGATAATAATGATTAGCATGGGTACATCAAGTTATTACATGAGAGATAAACGGCATGAGTAGGTAAATATTTATTTTAGATGATTTCAGAGGTTTAGTAAATCAGAGAGTCTTGCTCTATTCCGGAACGACGGTAATGCCTCCAATCAAAGGCTTCCGCTATAAATCAACAGTAAATAAGCGATTAAGCTACAGTAATCAGACATTAACAATTGGGGGCGTTACAGTTATGGTATCAGAGCCAGGTTTAGCATCACTGTGAGCTATAAGGATGTCCATACGATAAGCTAGATCAGGACGATAAATATATGATCAGGAATTTATACGTTTAAGTGCATCATGAAGATGTTTTAGGTCTATCGCAAAGTTACAAAAAAATGAGAATGTTGAGGGCCTACCACAGGGTCATGGGTGCTTTACCATAATCATTGAGCACGAGCAGCACTATTGGGCACTTTAGCTTGCGTAATACAAACTGATCTTATATTGATGTTATGGGACAAGATAAGATGTCACACCAAGGGAGTGTAGTTAAGGCACCTATGATGTATATAAGCCTATAGGGGCTATCGACTGCTAGGCGCTACTGAGTCATTATTCCTTAGACACATGTTTGGCAGTGGCAAGGGCAGTTAGTAATAAATGTGTGGGGAATATTTATGTTTGGAATATTAGGGGACGTGCTGGAATTCAGGTCGTTGACCTAGATCATAGAAATATGAATGTCTCCATTTAGGCAATCCACATCGGGAATGTATGAAAGAGAATTCCATAGTGTGGGTAGGTCGATGATGACTACACCTATTAATCAAAATTTACGGGTACTTGGAAATTATCATGAATTTGGAGACTACTATGAATGGGTTTTAGTGGCATACCTCGGAAAACACTTGACAGTAAATCACGTTTAGAGCATGCACATTTAGAATGAAATGACGAAGGTAGATCGTTTTCAATACAATTTTGTGAACGTTGATAGTCGCAGAATGCCTATGCTAATGTACATAAGTTAAGGAGTGATTTTAGTAAACGATTATATGAAGAAACGATTGCAGATAGGTGTTTAGTGTGGTATCAACAAGTCTGAAACAAGAGTTGCATGGGGAGCAAAGTGGTACCACTTGGCGGATGAAACATTCATAACTAGTTTAGTAATAGCGCAAGGAGTTAGTTTTCAGTAGGCTCTAAAATTACGCAATTTTGAGGGTTAGGAACTTTACCATGTGAATCATGCTTCATGTCCCCCCCCCAAAGTTTTAGTGGACATTATAATTTCTACACTGGAGTTTACACCTTCTTTGGAGACCCAGAAAGAAAGACGTGAATTTTCTAATGCAGACCATTCAGTAGCAATTGGAAATATTTTCAGAAGTTTTTTGATATTGTAAGGAAAATTACAAGATATCGTGAAGCAGGCAAATTTAATCATGTACCATAGCATATTTGGGTTTACAATTGAAGTTCAATCAGTAATAAAAGATTTCAAGGGTTTACAATTTGATAAGTAAGCTTTTGAGGATTAACGAGGATCAGGAAAAGACGATTATCTACAAATGTGAAACCATAAAGAAGGGGCTTAAGGCTATACCAGACATATCGATGGGCTGTTGTTTTGCGGAAGCATAACCATTGAACCTCCTTGCCATAAGACAATAAGATTTTGGAAAAACAAGTAATCATTGGAGATAGGATTGAATGTTGGGGGCTGTCGACGCATTACTAAATATGTTAGTGGGAAATTGATGAGATGAGTTAAGCATACATATATATGTTAGTTGTTCGGGTCGCATAAACATATTGCAAGTGAAGGTGGAGATGTCAAATTTCAAGGGAGCATTTTCATAACTAACACACCTTCAGGTACAACGATAAAGGATTGAGGGGCACTAAAATCCATGAGATATCTGGGTATCAATCAAAACCCTGGTAACCTTCCCCTGATCCCTCCAAGTTCTCAAAACCTTAGTGACACGAATTCCAGTATGGATCCAAATGGGGGTCCACTGATCTTTACACACTTGCTAATAGGCCCCCCTATCTACCTCAATAGCATTTTTAACATCCTTCTCAACCTCTTTGGCTACCACCTACAACTAGTTACCCCCTTAGTATTCAATAACATATTTTAACCCCTTTTCATCAAGTTTTGCACACTATACAATTGTTATAGCAATGCTTCATTACCCATCCCCTCCTCCATTGAATTTTTTTAAGGACCGATTACCTTTGCTCAGCTTATGTGCCAAGGCCATTCATTCAATGTTAACGTAATCTTTTCCTTCCCCTTAACATCCAATCATCATATGGATAACTACGCTCCTACCATTCTGGTTTTAGATTAATGCACAAAACCTTGGGTCCTAGGTGATCAATGATTGGAACTCCTTTATTCTTATTGCTCTTCTTATTCAAATTATTTACACTTATCGTTTGTTTTCACTCCATCTACATCATGGTCATAATTTCATTACCCATCGTCTCCCAAATCTGCCAACTGTTCCTATCCAAAAAAAAAAAAAAATCTCGCATCGGCAATATTCCCAGATGCCTTTAGCCATTGATCTACTTCATTCTTAATCATCTTGGGTTATGAACTGGTTTTGTTTCCTTGTTATTCTACTTTCTGTCGACCTCGAACAACTGCTTCCAAATCTTGGTTGACCTATAAACCCTTACTGAATATCTTGTCTTTTGGACTGACGTCATTATTTTGATCCTCACATCCTTAACCTTTGCCTCCATCAACGAGATCTAGTCTTTCAGTAACTTCAATACTTCTAGAGATCATGACTTTGCAAGGGTGTTCTGCCTTTCTTTGGCATTATTTGCTCTATGTTTGCAATCTATTATTACCTAGTGAACCCATTCTTGCTCAATTTTAAGCGGATGTCATCATTCTCATACTCTTGGCCTTCATCTGTCTCTTCTTCATTCCATTAAGAACGTATTTATCCGTATTTCGCCTTTTATCTATATTATTTACATATAGATATATATATATATATATATATATATATATATATATATATATATGCATATGTTATAACCTCCCAATCTCCTTGCTTTCCTTCCAACATGTCGCCACTACTACTCACGAATCAGCTAAGCAGTATGTCTATTGGGACATGGAGCATCATTCCCTTGCCCAAAAATGATCGTATCCTGGCTATATCAACCCCAACACACCTAGATTAGGGATGAAGGAAGAGCCTAGCAGACTTTGGAATTGCTAAACCGCATACATCACCTCATCACCTCCTTTTAAGTTTACATTTAAGCCATCCCAGCTTAACTATTCATACCTTTTAAGTTTAACATGAATCAAGTCTCTATTTAAGCATAAATGATTCACCCACAAGTCGGCAATCCAGTTATCTCACCTCAGCTTGGTTTACTGCGCTTAGTACATGCTCTATCCATTCACACCCAAATTCGCCTAGTGACGTAATCGAGCTAATGGGGGTTAAACGATCACCTTATTGGATACTCCAATCCTTTATTATCCTATTTCATATTCCGTATTTCATAAAGACCGCATCATGCATTACATCAAACCAAGAAGGCACAATAATACTTATAGCTGCCGCTCATATGACTCAGGAATCTTCTCTTATGAACATGTCCTCATTGTGCACTTTATCTCCAAATGGCAAGCAGCCATTAATTTCAACTCCTTGCTTTATAGAACCATCCCAAGCTACTGTCAAAATCATTTAAACTATTATTTCATTGACTTGTATCAACCCTCTACTGACCCAGGGCTATGCTTGCCGAATATAATCAGCTTTTCAGTCTCTTTGATCTTCTAATTAAAAGAATATATTCTTCATCCCGTCTATATTCCGTACTAACTTCTTCAACGGAGCTACTAATCTAATCTCAACCTCAAATCCAGGATATCAAAATGCCAATAAGACACATCTCAAACCCGCAAACCAACATGACACACACAAAACGGACAAACCTACGAACCTATCCAGGACAAATGTTCATTCGGGCACACGGGAACAAGCTTCCAAGGAACAAATCCACGATCATAGGAATGCAAATTCATGGTGTTGACTTCACTGTTTATTTCTTTCATGAGCAATGATTCACACCACCACCATGCCCGTTGCTCTCATCCATGAGTATGCTCTACACATTGATTTGAGACTTTTTCACAGGAGCTTCTGCAGGCCAAATCCAAGTCACAACTTTCTCTCACTTCTCATATATCATTTCGAATTCCACCCCAAGCGAGTCGTTAAATCCAATATAACTATTAAGCCTACCAAGCTGGATACTTTCTTGATTTTCAATGGATGCAAAACTCACAAACAAGCGCACATGTAGTTACTTTCTTCCCTAGCTACAAGTTCCACGAAAATCCGTGAATATTCTTTCCCCTTAAAAGACTTGGCCAAGATGCACCACTTGATTGCATAATCAATCTCACTCAATCTTCATTATTGCTCCTTACACACTTCCTCAAAAGACTTCCAAGAATGAGCAAACTCAAAATGTTCCACTGAACTTCATGAGATCTTATAGGAACTTCAAAAATCATATGAACAATCTGGAGGGAAAAAGTTTCAAAGGTATCTTGCAAGTATACACTGTACAAAATAATGTCGGGTTTACACCTAAGCAGGTCAGTTCATGAACGTATGCAGAATATTCTACCATCCCACAACTCAGGAATTATGTTTCAAATCAATATCATACTACTATGATGAAATCAATGCCCGTACTTTATTGTAGTACGGTAAGGAAAATCTGCAAGTTTCGAGGACGAAACTTATTTTAAGGGGGGAAGGCTGTAACGGCCCGACCCTAATGATCATATTAATTATATTAAATCATCTTACTTACAAATTAATCAGGTTGGGCCCCGCATTTCAATCTAATATTTGTTTTCATTTTATCTCAAATCAGCGTTCCCTTCATATACATATATATATATATATATATTTTTTTACCATTGCAGGTTGAATCGGCAGAATAGCCTCGAAGTGAATTTTGATTACTCTTAAAACAAAATTAAAACAGTAACCGAAAACCATGCATTCAAAACAGAACAATCCCAATCGAAAACTCATAACTCCTAAAAATACACATCCAAAATTCATCAGAATTTACAGCGAGTTTCCAGACATCTTCAGCAATGTACAGTCAAAATTTTATAATTTTTATCCAACCCAATATCCCACAATAATTCAAAATATCAACCGAATTTTAGCATGAAATTACAGGGCAGATTTGATCAAAATTCCATAACTAATAAAATACACATCTAAAATTCATGAAAATTTACCAGAAGTGGCCCAATATCCTGGGTAACCTACAGTAAAAGTTTCAGAATTTTTCGTGCAGCCCATAATTCACAGAAATTTTACATCTCAAGCAAAAAAAAAAAAGTGGTCAACGCCGGTCAAAGTTAGTTTGACCGGTCAAACTGACTTTGACCTGTCAAAGTCGGTCAAGGCAAAAAAAAAAATCTTAGATTTTTTTTACTTTTTACATATATATATATATATATATATATATATATATATATATATATATATATATATATATATGCATGAGGGGAGGGGGTGTTTGACATACCCACACACACGGCAGGGGAGGGGGAAAGAGAGAGAGAGAGAGGAGAGAGAGAGAGAGCGGGGGGAGGAAGGAGGAGAGAGAAAGGAAGGAGAAGAAAGAGAAGGAGCCGAAAAAGGAGATTAAGGTTTTGGATTTTGGAGCAAATTTCAGGTGAGCAATTCTGGATTCCTGGGTCTGAAGATTTACGTTTACAATTTAGTATATTAATGATATTAATATCAGTTGGTCGAAGTTAATCGTATAGTTTCATGTTGCAATGTTTAACTAATTGAGGTATCGTGATTGTCAATTATGATATCATTAAATGCGGGTTCAAAGTTATAAATTTGAAGGAAAATTTTCCTGATGATTTTATACTGAAGTATGGTTAATATTTTGATTATCGTAAGTTATTGGGTTGAATGGCATTGTGACAATTTTACTGAAAAATATATACAGACTATTATTGAGGAATTTGTGATAAAAAGTCACGAATTTGGAGATATACTTTGCAAGTTAGCATTTCCAAGCGTGTATTTTCTGATTATGGAGTTTTCAGTAAGATATTATATCTGAAAAAATGTGATTATATGAGTTCATTACGTTACATCATTTGGGAGAAAAGCTCATGTTTGGCTAAGGCTATTACAGAAAATTCTAGAGTGATGATCATAGTAGGAACTGACGCTATGCAATGACAACAACAATACTAAGCATGAATAACAAAGGTCCATAATGAGAATAGTTTAATAGAGCAAGAATAAGTCTCGCACTTATACCAGTTATTCGAACAAACTAGTGATAACGCCATTGTCTCCTTTCATGTTTGTGACGTTCATTAAGCAAACGATTAGCAGTATATAGGAACGGAAACAAAAACAAGAAAACGTCGAGTAAGTAGCTTTTTACATGTTAACAATTAGTATATAGCTCAAGGGGTTCAATTAGTTATTAGACCAAGAGATCCAAGCAAATCTCATAATCCTGCACTAATCAAAAACAGAATCACGTATGTAAAGCAGGAATGAGGTTACATATGTCGATTCAAACTGCCAACGCCCATTTTTCATTACAAAGGAGAGAGAATATCAAGGACCAGGTATGTACATTACTTGTGCTCTTCAAAACTCACAGTGTTCACAGCAATGCAAAATTAATATAAGATTCATTTAATGAATCAATTTCTCAATGTTTTTGTCACATAAACAAGTGACCCCGCCAATCATCATCAGGGCTGATGCCCATCAATTATTAAGGCTTATGCCGACCAATATACCCGCGCGCGGCGTCAACTCAGGCTTCTCGATCGGCCTGGGGGTGAGCACCCAAAGTATGATCGTTTCAAGATGTACATCGACCAAGGGGTTTACTTTCAGATAATAATCAGCAAGTCAATTTCAATTCGTAATACTCTCTCTCCTGTTTGCAAAGCAAAATGTTTTGAAATGCGGCCGGCCCAACGAATTTCACATAAAACTTATTTTACTACATGGGATTGTACGTATTGGGCTTCGTCTCACCATTCCAATGTTTTATGTTCTTTTGTTTTAGGCGTGGGGAGAATCAAATGATCATTCTCCTGTGACACCAGAAAGCAGCAAAACAATGGACATTACTGATCGCCAGCTAGGCAACGCTCACAATGATGATAGGTTAGTAACCTGAGGACTGTGTGATGTTACTTTGTGAAATATGAAGATAATAATGATTAGCATGGGTACATCAAGTTATTACATGGGAGATAAACGGTATGAGTAGGCAAATATTTATTTTAGATGATTTCAGAGGTTTAGTAAATCAGAGAGCCTTGTTCCATTCCGGAACGGCGGTAATGCCTCCAATCAAAAGCTTCCGCTACAAATCAGCAGTAAATAGGCGATTAAGATACAGTAATCAGACATTAACAATTGGGGGCGTTACAAAGATTCTATATAGAAGAGAATAATTTAATCTCTCTGGCTCATGTGCATCATCGTCATCACATAATACAATAAAGAGTTTGACATTTGAACAATTTCTTCTATAACCATTGTACGATTCAAAAAACTATAAACCTTGTGTGGATGTATAATATCTTAATCATATAATATAATAGATCTTTAAAAAAAGTTTCACGTTTAAACATATTTGACTACTTAAAGCTATAAATAATTAAAAAATTTAAACTAAAAACTTCTAGTTTGGAAATCCCGAAGGGTGAGAATAATTAAAATTAAAAAAAATGAGAGATTACAAAATTAAGATTTTATAAAGGATAAACAATTTTAACATGGAAATCTTAAAGGACGAGGCAAATAAAAATGAAAATGAATGGGAGACTGCAAAGTAACAATGGAGAGAACACAGACTTATATTTGACACTAGAAAATTTTAGCATGCAATAATATTCGGCCATACCTTGTTGGTCCGCTAAGGATGCAGTGAGGAGGACCTCGAAGCAACCTCAATATAAATATATTGGATTGCCAACCAAATATATCTCCAAAGAAACTACATTTTTCTAATATTATAAGATGTAAGTATATCTTTTGCAATCCATACCATAGGGAAATTACACGACTTGTTCTTTTATGATACAAGTAAAATTACTATTGCAAACAATATATATTCTACTGCATAGATATAAAGAGTTTGAAGTCAATCAATCTATATTTACTTCAAAATCATAAAGCATTGATCAGAGCATCAAGATTACAACTATAGCTCATACATTTTAAAAATTATGATGGTCAAACCAAATTTAAAAGTTATACTAGAACTAATTAAATCCTCAAATAAAAATGTTGAAGAGAATATCAAAATAGTAAAATATAAAACTGTTATTAATTTAAATCATAAATAAAAAGTATAAGTGCAAAATAAAAAAAAAAAAGTTAACAAAATTACAGCTTGCCACATCGATAGAAAATTCCACCTAAAGACCTCACCATTGTTCTTATCCTTCTTACAACTATATGTTAAAATTGCAACAAAAAGAAGCTTGTCACTCCTTAATTTTGAGTTTCACTAGCGCTCGACTGAAAGAAGGATGAAAGAAAGTTTGGTACGAATGTGATTTTTTTAATGACAAGATCAATATTTTTGTGCATATAAACGCATATAATAATTAACACTTTAAATATGAATAAAATTACTAGTAATTTTATTAGTAAATCAATGACAAAGCAAATGAGTAACAACTAGTCATCTCAATCTCAACGTCACTTAAATATTAGCGTCTCAATCCCATTTACTATCACTCAATTATATATATAACTAGATGAATAGATTAATGAGCTGAAATTTTGAAAAAAGATTGTTCATCCCTGTGTAATTATTCAATCAAAGTTAGGTTTTAGAATTTTAAAATGCAATATAGGAATTAAAAGTTTTAAATACAGTATATGTTTTTCTGTTGTAATGTTATTAAAATTTATAAAACGAGTGTCCCAAAAAAAAAAAAAAAACACACACACATATTTTTATGCAGTAACTTTTTGTGCGGCATATTGATTAAAATAATATGCTCAACTACTATTAGTTTCCTAGAAATTAACTTTTAACATTAGGAGTTTCGGATTTTTCCCTTTCAAAATAACATTTTGTGGTTAATGATCCGAAAGAAGTTAATGCTAAAAAAATACACTAAGTCCATCCATAACGTTATTTTAGGGTAGAAGGAGACAAACAAAAAGTATATACCATGAATGTAATTAAGAACTGGGGGAGAAATATGAATAGACTTTTGTAGTTAATTTAGCTATATTCATGATTTATGATTAAATTATATTTTTAAAAAAAGATTCACTATTAAATTAAATGACAATTTATGTTTTTTTATGGTTCCCAAAATTGATGGACTATTCATATGATTTTATTTTACTTGATTCTTTTACATGTGCTTAGAGAGAGGTGATAGACAAAGAAATGAGAGAGCTCCTAGCCAACAGTGAAATCAAACAAAAGCCTTGTTTGATAAGCAGTTATTAGTTGTTTGTATTAACTGTTTGAATTAGCTGTTTGTAGAAAACTGTTTGGTCAGATTAACTGTTTCTGACAAAGTTGTGAGATAAAAAACTAATTCTCAAAAAAGTTCTTCCAAGAAGCCATAGAATCAACTTTTTCAAATTACCTTTTTGGACTCAAAAACTATTCTAAAAAGTTATTTTACTAAATGCTCAAATTAGCTTTTGACTAGATCAAACATCTAATTTTGATCTAAAAAGCTGTTTTAGCTATAAAAAACCTATCCAAAAAGCTGTTTACTAAACACCAAATAAGGGAAGAAGATAGATAGGCTAACTAATTTTGCAGAAGATTAGTCCAACTTTTACAAATGAGGGTGAGATCTTATTAGTTTATAGTTCTGCACCTAAGTTACTAGCTGGTTTCCAGAAATTATTTTCTCTTTTCAATAGTATCACAAATGACTAAACATTATCTAAATATATCACAAGTAAAATAATAATTCTATGACTTTACAAAGCTTATATATACATATGATATCATCCGCGTCATTCTGGGGTGTTCACCGTACTTCATAACAAGGAATTTTATTCATTTAAATAATAATAAGATAACTTTTCTCTTGAAGTTCCGGTGCATGAGATTTATGAGTATGCTATGAATTGCGAGCATTATACAACACAAGCACGGATTGCTTATCCCTTATCATGGGAAAATTATGGGGCATTTCTGCATACTAATGTGACATGTATTTATCTTATTACGAATTTTAACAACAATCATATTGGATTTTCCTAGACTTCTACTCTTTCTTCCGTACACTTTTGTTGTCCTATATTAGGCATGAAATTATCATTAGGACCAGTGTTTAATTCTTTTGATGCAACTGTCGTTAGTTTCGAAAACTCGAGCAAATAATAGAGTTTGTCATAGGTTTGTGACCTATTACATTTAGCTTTTTGCTTTCGTTTACATGTTCTCACTCCAGGTGCATTTTGTTGCATTACAACCCTTGAAATACAAGGCTTAAACATAATAGACATTGTAAGCTAAGATTCGTTTTACAATATTACCGTATCAATAGCCAATTAATTACACACATGACAAATTCATTTACAGACATTTACACCCAACTAATACCTTAAATCTTATTACCATTATACACATGATACAGTCATTTACATAACCTAGTGGTATCTTGAAGATTCCATGATATTAACAAGGCCTTAGTTACTAAGATAAAACCAAGAGACCTTGGGTCTTGGTGCTTGTTAACAAATATTTTTGTAGAACATCATTGCTCGAGATGTCAAGTGTTGTTAGGGGATCCCCAACTTGGAAAGTTATCATTCAATATGGGGACATCCTTTGTCATTGCTTTTTAGTCGAGAATGGAG
The DNA here is from genome assembly GCA_029747015.1 of Carnegiea gigantea. Taxonomy (NCBI): domain Eukaryota; kingdom Viridiplantae; phylum Streptophyta; class Magnoliopsida; order Caryophyllales; family Cactaceae; genus Carnegiea; species Carnegiea gigantea. Next base: position 23,427 of record JAKOGI010004175.1, read on the forward strand.
AACTGATTGATGTTTGGAGGGACCTTTAGATTCCGTAGGGCCTAGATTATAAACCACATTTGAGAAAAAGTTCAGTTCAAAATGATCTTATGGTGAAGGATTTGTTTCTTCCATTGGAGCGGAGATGGGATTTACCAAAGCTAAGGAAGTTATTTGATTATGATACTGTCGACAAAAGTATGAAAATTCCGCTACCTATGAACAATGTTGCAGATAAGATGATATGGACTAAGGAGATGGAAGGGCGTTTTATAGTCAAGTCAGCTTACCTAGCTCGTGTGGAGCTCATAAGAGTTGGAGAAGTAGACAACACATACAAGAGAATATGGAGCGCCCCGTTGACGGAGAGGTTGAGGATGTTTATTTGGAGAATATACATGGACCTAATGCCAACCAAAGGCAGATTAAAAAATACCCTCCCAATTGAGGATCCAAGTTGTATCCCATGCAGTAGTGGTGTGGAGTCCTTTTTTCATTTGGTTATGGAGTGCCTGATAACTCAGCAGGTGTGGTTTTAACTCCCAATGGAGCCTCCGTATTGAAGAGCTCAATTTATCTGATATTAAAGATTGGGTTAGATTCATTTTGGGCGATGGAAGATTGCAAATAATGATGTCGTGGTGAGGCGAGGAATTTCTAGTCTATGTCGCTGCAACAATGGATCACATTTGGACACTGTATAGTAGGGTGAGAACTAGTGGAGTAGAAGTGGATATGGGTCGCTTATGCCAATATGTGGATAATTTCTCAAGAACCCTACTCAATTTACCGACGAAGACTATTACTGAACCATAATTTCGGCTATGAGAATAGCCTGGATAGGTCCTGGTTATGGGATACATAAATGCAATTTTGATGCTGCCTTCAAAGATGGAAAGGGGAGGGGTGGCTTGGGTGGAGAGGAATTGGGATGGGAGGGTACTAGATGCTGGAGGTAGGAGAATTGAAGGCCACTTTGCTATTGTTGCTGAAGCTGGGGTTATTTTAGAATATGTGTTATAAGCCATACAAAAGAATATAGGGATGGTGGAGATTGAAGGAGACAACAAACAAGTCATGATGGCATTGCAGGGGAAGACTAAACCTAGTTGGGAGCGTGTAAGATTAATTCAAGATGTTAGAGAGTAAGTTTATAACACCAATACAGTCATCTTTAAATGGGTGAAATGTGAAGCTAATGTTATGGCTCGTACAATTGCAAAGTGGATTGTAAGAGAAGACCTTAGGACATCTACAACTCTTCGGGATATTCCTCCTTGTATGCTTGAATGATATACCGGGTGTTTACCCTTTGAGCAGCCGAAAAAAAGGAAACGTTTGGATCTTGCTTTAGTCTTTATTTTTTTTAATCAAAAAAAACCCTAACGACCTTGCAGCCTTGCTCCCTTTGTTGCCGCTTAGCATAGTAGCCTCCACCTCCTCCAGTCGCTCCCCTTCCCGCCCGCCATTCTTACAAGCTGACAACTCTACAGTGAAGGAAGAAATCCCCAGCAATGGAAGCAACAGAAATGGAGGTCGAGCATCAATCAGAATCATCCAATTCAAGTCCCACTTCTTTCAAGCGATTCGCTCTCAAGAACTCCATCCAGACCAACTTTGGTGATGATTATGTCTTCCAAATCACTCCCAAGTATTCTCTCTCTCTCTCTCTCGCTCCCCCTCTCTCCCTATGTCTCTCTGTCAACCTCTCTATCATCTCCAATTCGAATCATAATCAGCTTCTAATTTTGGGGAATAAATTTCGTCTGTTGTGTTTTTGTTGGTTTGGGAATTGCAATGCAAAGGGAAGATTGGACGACAATGGCGGTATCTTTGTCTAACAACGCGGTGAAGCTATACTCGCTGTCGACTGGGCAGTATTTGGGGGAGTGTCGGGGTCACACTTCCACCGTCAATGAAATAGCTTTTGCCGATTTTTCGTCTCCTCATCTCTTACAGTCTTGCTCCTCGGATGGCACCCTCCGAGCGTGGGATACCCGAACCTTTCAACAGGTCTTTCCTGGCTTCATTGCTTTTGCCTCAGAAGGGGGGGGGGGGGGTAGTACTTTTCCGGCTTGCTAGAGTTTTGGCTAGACTTTCATGTCCTGGGACACAGAATGGAAACTACGTTAGATGGGTTTATCTTGTTCATGTGCAATATGAAAGAAAATACATGTTATGATTATATATTGATGGGCAGTGGGTTGTGATTAACTGACGAATCCAACTCATTTAAAAGATTACTGTTCTGGGTTCAAGCAGATGGAACTGACCGTGCATGACATTGTACTTGGGACATAATTATCGAACCAATGGTCATAGTCTAAGCACACCACTGTTCATCTAGTAGTTTCTTCATGGTGTTCTGTTTTAGTTAGTTATTGCCATGAATTGTGAAGTTCAAACTTTTGGACTGTAGGTGTCCTTCATAAATGCTGGTTCTTCTGAGGAGATTTTCAGTTTTTCGTTTAGTGGAGAAAGCAATCTTCTTGCTGCTGGGTGTAAATCTCAGGTATGTAGCAAAATTTTTCGTTTTTCAGTCATGAAATCTGATAGAATAACCCAAAGTAGCCATAATTCCCTGCTAATGGGAACCCAAAAATTCTTGATCTTATTGTATTAATTCATACTCCGTTGGAAAGGTTTTGTACAAAATTTGGTAGCTGTTTAAGTGTGGAGAATGCAGATGGTGCTATGAGGAATTTCTTTTTGATAGGTTAGTAGTGGTTGGTTCAATAAAGGAAAATTTCAAAGCTTTCTATGAAGCTTTTTAGCTATTTTATGAGTTATACTGAGTCCTGTAGCTCTACTAAATTTCAGTATGAGCATTTACTTCAGTGGCACTCACGTAGGTGTAAAAATTTTAAAACTGTAATGAAAATTTTAAGATTCTACTACTAGTTTCAGAATTCTGTGAAGTGTTCTAAGCTGCAGGTAACACAAACTGAACCATAGGCATTAAGTATTGGACGGACTACAACAGCCCTAATGTGTTTCATCTTTGTTGAGATTTGAAATGGGAAGTTTTGGAAGTTCCAATCCATGTGGGGTTCTCAAATAGATATTAAAGAGGCTTCCAAGCTAATATAGAATAAATGTCAACCCATCAAGGAGATGTTTAAATGGGGGTTACAGAATGGGCTTGACGGCTTTATGTATCAGATTCTTAATTTAGTATTGGGGTGGAGTTCTTAAGCCATTTGCTAGAGGTATCAAGTCATCCAAAACTAGGGACTTAATCCCCATTCCCTTGAATTGTATTGTGTTATTATCCCATTACGTACTCATTTTAGGGTTCCAATTTGTTCTTTTCTTTCCCTTTTTTTGGGTGCAATTGTATTAAAATTGGATTAGGAATCTAGAGGCAATACTTCATTGTGGTAGTCTTTGAAAAGCCGAGTCTTGAGAGAACTAGGGTTTTGATCTAGATTGTTATCTTTTAGAATTAGACTAAGATAAGCTTATCTTCTATTTTGTGATCCTAACGACTCAGATGAAGATTAGTTCCTTGGAGGCTTACTTCAAAGTCTTTGCTTCCTTCAGTAAGTTTTATTTTTTCTTTGGGAAATATGTCATGGGAGTGTTTGGGCATGTGACAATTTACAAAAGAGGGGAAGATTATCGTGAACTAGATGTAGTATGTGCAACAAATTTGCGATCTGCTGCCATTTGTTTCTTCGTTGTCATTTTCCTAGGACTCTTTGGGAGCTAGCTTTAAGTTGCTTTGCACTTTCCTGGGTTATTTCAAACTTCGTCAGGTTCTATCTCTTGGCTTGAAGGAGGCCTTTTTGCAAGGAAAGTTGTAAAGAACAATGCCATGTTAATTGCATATGGTATTTTGGAGTAATTGGTTGGAGAGAAATGAAAGATTCTTTGACGGTGGAAAGAACACTCAAGATAATTTGATCAAGACTTCCTATTTTGGGGATATTGGGAACTTTTCCCATTCTTCTTTTGATGTTGTAGATTTTGTAGATAGTTTCAATGTTAAATGTACATAGTCCTCGTGTAGGATGTACAGTCCTTTTGTAGGATGCTAGTTTTGCATCTAACCTTGGGATCCTGATACATATAATATATTCTATTTTTCTTGTCATAAAACCTCTAAATGAGGGAAAGTGTTGTGTCTATTGACTTGATGTTGTTTTTCTGCAAAGGTGTTATTTACGCAACAATTTTTTTTTGGGATAAGGAAAAATATATATATTAAATAGAAGGATCAATGGATGGATGCTAGGAAAGCATCCAGCGAAAGATTATATACAATCAATATGCAAGCTATCGACAAAGTCGACCATATTAAAAGACGAGGAGTAAAAATTCCGCTTATCCCAAAAATAAAAATTCTTGATGAAATTGTCTTTTAAGCGGTGAATGGAAGCTTCTTCTCTCTCAAAGACCCTTCGGTTTCTTTCTCTCCAAATGCTCCAAAAAATCACATGAGGAAAAGCCAGGACCTTCTTATGTTTAGCTTTCCTACCAAAATAGCTCACCCAAGCCAAAAGATGGTTCGTAATGGAATTAGAAGAAACCCAATACATGCCTAAGCAACTAAAGGCAAGCTTCCTGAGTGTCGTTGTAAACTGACAATGAAGCAACAAGTAATCCACTGATTCTAGCTCCCACTTACATATATAACATCTATTCACCAAGATCTTTCCCATCTTTTGCAAATTTTCACTGGTCAAAATCCTTCCATGTGATGCCTCCCAAACCAAAAAAGAAACCTTTAAAGAAGCCAAAGATCTCCAAATGAGCTTGTGACGGAACGCTCCTTTGAAAAGATCCTGTGATGACGGAAAATTCAAATGTAGCCATGTAGGAGCTTCAAATACTATGATTTAACCGTGAAGTCCCTTTTAGAATTCAAATCCCATCTCACTATATCATGTGGAGAGTCTCCTAGCTTGACATCATTAAGCTTGTTGAAAAAGCTAACAACAATGTCATCTTCAACAAACCCATCCCGAACAAAAACAGGAGACCAAAAATTGGTGTCAGGTGCTCGCTCCCAATAGTCAGCAACGGAGGCATACGGAGGCATCCCTGGCCACTGCTAGAACAAAAAAAAGTAGGGAAAAGCTCTCTCAAAGGGGCTTTACCACACCATCTGTCATGCCAAAAAATAATGGAAGAGCCGTCGCCAACCACTAAGGAAAACACGGAGACAATCTCCCAACCCTTTGATATAAATCTCCTATGCCCATAAGAGCCATTTGATGGTTACCACCTTTCTCGAAAGATTCCCTTTCTCATTCAAAAATCTCCAAAGCCATTTGCAAAGAAGAGCTTCATTGAAGAGTTGCAAGTCCTTGATCCATAAACATCCTTGAATCACAGGTTGTTTCACCATATTCCATCTCACTAGATTATACTTGAAATCACTCCTAAAAGAACTCCAAAGGAAGTTTCTCTGAATTACTTCTAACTTGGTAGCTACCAAAGGAGGTAATGGAAAGAGAGAATGGAAGTAAGTTGGGATACTCGAGAGGACACTTTTGATAAGAGTTAATCTTTCCCCTTTAAAAAGGTATTTGGATTTCCATTCTGAAGGTCTTTTCTCAAGGACAATTGGATTCCAAATGGCTTTATCCTTAAATCTTGCACCTAAAGGAAACTAGGTAAGTAGTTGGAGATGAATTAATGGTACATCCTAAAATACCTGCAAGCAACTGAATGGCGGCAGTTTCTCCACCTGACCCATAGCCATAGTAGAGCTCTTGGGAAAGTTGATTCTTTTGATAACAGTTAATCTTCCCCTTTTAGAAAGGTATTTGGATTTCCACCCTCAAAGTCTTTTCTCAAATATCTCTACAATCAGATCCCAAATGGCTTTATCCTTAAATTTTGCACCTAAGGGGAGCCCTAGGTAAGTAGTTGGAAATGTATCAAATGCTGCATCCCAAAACACCCATAAGCAACTGAATGTTCTCCACCTATCCCACAGCCACAATAAAGCTCTCGGTCATGTTGACTCTTAAGGCCTGATATCGTTTCAAACAAAGTAGGACGCAATGAAGGTTGATCATTTGTCAACAATCACTATCACAAAAGATAATAGGGTCATTTGCAAAAAGAAGATGCGAGACGTTCAAAGTAGTAGCATTTGAATGGCCCACTGAAAATCCGGAGATTAGCCTGGCAGTAGATGCTGCATCAATCATTCTATTGAAAGCCTCCATGTTTAACAAGAACAGGGGGGGTAAAGGGTCCCCTTAACGAAGTCCCTAGAAGTTGAAAAGAATTCAGTTGGAGAACCGTTGACAAGAATTGCAAAAGAAGCGGAGGAGATGCGCCAACATATCCGCTCGATCCTTTTTTCCCAAGACCCATTCTCTTCATCACATAAATTAAGAAGTCCCAATTCACATGGTCATAAGCTTTTTCGAATTCCAACTTGAAACCACACCAGCATTCGTTGATTTATCGTAGAATCAATAAGCTCATTAGTTAAAAGCACAGCGTTAAGAATTTGGTGTCCTCCAATAACAGCATTTTGGTTCTCTGAGATAAGATCCCCAATGACACCTCTCAGCCTATGGGCTAACACCTTGGAAAGCAACTTGTAGATACAACCAACCAAACTCAGAGGGCGGAAATCTCTAATGTTTTCTGCATTTGCTTTCTTTGGAATAAGATCAATAAAAGTAGCATTCAGGTTGGCTACAAAATTCCCTGTGGAGAAAAACTCAAAAAAACATCCTCAAAACATGTCCCAATTGGTTTGAAGGAACGCCCTAGTTATGCCATCCGTTTAGGTAGCAAAACTTATGCTATGATTGCTTTTTCTGCATTTGATATTTGGTGTTTCGTTCCTTTTCTGTTGAATTGACTTACGAGTGGTGATCCTCATTTAAAAATCAAGAGGAAGATGGTTATTAAAATTTTGATGCCTGGTGCAAACTTACCGCACCAGGATCGCTTATGTTGAGTAATGGTGGCTTTGGCTTTATAATATGCGTGGTGAGGAACAATCAATTGGTGCAATTTCCTTTGTCTTGACATATCTGCCTTAATGCCTTTGTCTCTCTCAAAAACCTACAAAAACCGCACTTTTACATTAGCCCTCTCTAGTATCTAGCATTTTTTTCCCCCTTGGCTTTCGGTTTTAGCTCAAACTTGCTTGATTTGGGCTGCTTGGTTCGAGTCTTCAAGGGGTTACAGATCACAGCTAGAGAGTTATAGAGTTTATGGGCCTTTCAAGATGTTGATGGCTTCTATTTTTCATGTTGTAAAGCATATTTTGGAAGAGATTCTTTCCGCTTAGAATTTGGTGACACATTAACATATGAAGTGGCTCAAATATCGGGTTCACTGTGCTTTTTCTGAGTTCATTTTGCAAAATTTTTGGGTTTGTACTGATCTACATGTATTCCTGCAGGTATTGCTCTGGGATTGGAGGAATAAAAAGCAAGTCGCTTGTCTAGAGGAATCTCACATAGAAGATGTTACTCAGGTGTGGCATGCCGACGAGGGCTAGCTTTCAATTGGATTTGAGTATATGTTCGTTTTAAAGATTGATGGACACCTCCCCACCCCCCCCAAAAAAAAAGAAAGAAAAAATGCGTATATGCCGACGAGGGCTGTTGCTGAGCATGTTTAATTGTGAGTAGGTTCGTTTTATTCCTGGAACTCAAAACAAGCTCCTCTCAGCGTCTGTTGATGGCTTAATGTGCATATTTGATACTACTGGAGACATAAATGACGATGATCATCTGCTGTCGGTAAGTTTGATCCGGTCACTTGGCCTTTTTCAAATTGGCATAGTCCTGCACATTGTGAATAGCTATGTTGTCTTCTTCCCTTTTTTGGGTAAATTTTTTTATGATGGGTAAGCAAACACCCCCCCCCCCTTCTACCTGCCAGTATTGGACTACAGCTGGAAGGAGCTGGCTGCGGTGGAGGCATAATGGAGACCTGCGCTTCAGATAACCAGGCCCTTGTGGCTCTGTTTGCCACCAGCTAATCCTCCCAAACAGGGAAGAAGCTCCCCCCCCCCCCCCCCCAAAACCCAACAACAGCATTTGACCTAGGATGGGGTTGACACTCTGTAAGAGGCTTTGGTAACCGTTGTGTCAACGGCACTCTGGTTTGTGGATGACTTCTTGATGATGAGAGAGAAATGAAAATGTCTCTTTATCTTGCAGGTGATAAATGTAGGAACGTCAATAGGAAAGATTGGTTTCTTTGGGCATGACTATCAAAAGCTTTGGTGTCTGACTCATATTGAAACTTTAAGGTATTGTTGAAAGGTGATTTGCTTGCCAGTTGCCTATCATCTGCCTCATTCTATTGCTAATCAATTTATTTGTTTCTTAAAAAACCAGAAATATGATGTGTAGTTGGAATTGCCAAAGGTGATCATCCATTTATTTGATATAGTAGTTTTTGTATTTGAACTGTAGTGTTGTATGCTTCACCGGTTCACCCCATGGCTGTTTTTCTTATAGCCATTCTCAAGTGAGACTTCTATTTTGGAGATGGTATGAGTGGGATGAATGTTTATAGAAAATCCTTAATCACGTGTCTTTTCTTTGCCCCTTGTTGGACTGTGTAATTAAATTTTAGTTCAAGTATCCCATGTTATTCATGTAGGATCCTTGAAGGAGTTGATTTTCTCTGGTTCAAGTTTGAGTCTTGTATCATTGTGATTTGATATCTTCTGCAGTATTTGGGACTGGAAAGAGGAAAAGCTTGAGGCTGATTTTCAAGAAGCTCGTTCATTGGCCTCAGATGGCTGGACACGAGATCATGTATTGTTTCCTGCTTTCTTTAGCACATATGACTACACCGCCTTATTTTGAGTCC